>QLSR01000035.1:34149-107549 GCA_031780015.1 Citrullus colocynthis
ACTTGTCTTTTTTTTTTTTTTCCTCTTATTATTATTGTTTTTTAACCTTTGTAATCCATCTTTTCCTCTTTTGCTTTCCTTCATAATTTTTGGTTATTATTTTATTTATTTTGTTCTTCTATCTAAATTACATTTTATTTATCTATTTTTTATTTGAGTGGTGTACCTATTTATTGGATTTAGCACTTTGATTATGTTGTTCTACAAATATTTGACATGTTATGTTATAAATATATTTTGATAATATTCTTAATCCTTATCTTTTTAAAATATTCCGACAACGGGATTTAGAAAATTCGGGAGTCCGATTTTCTAAAATTCTTGAGGTGTAGAGTCGATTTTTTGGGAGTCTGAGATCCATCTTCAATATGTTTTTATTAAATTTTATCATGTCCTTTTATGTTTGTTTAATGTACTATGATGCTTCTTTAATTATGTTTTTCTTATAAAATGTTCATATTAAGTTTTTTTTTAATTTCTAATTAAAATTTCCCAAGTTTTTAAATCTTTCTAATTAAAATCTCTCAAAGTTTGAAAATCCTTCTAATTTAAATTTCTCTAAGTTTTTAAAATCTTCACAAGACTATTTCTAAATCATTTAAATTTCTTTTATTTAAAATTACATTTTTTTTGTGTTTTCAAACATTCAAAAATTAATCTATGATTTCAAAAGGTTTCCTAATGAATTATTTTTTTTAGTAACTTGCTTTTAAACCGTTTTTCTAAAAAAAAAAATAATTCTGCAATGGAATCTAGAAAATTTTGGAGTTTGATTTCCTCTAATTCTTAAGGTGAAAGATCGCATCTTTAGGAGTTCAAGATCTAATCTCAAGAAAAAATAAATTTAATTAATGTTTTAAAAAAACTTCCTTTATTTAAAAACTATCTCATGACGGATTTTGAGAAAATGTAATAACTTCTCACTTTTTCGAGGTGAGGAATTTTTTCTCAATTATAATATAGTCAAATTGATGAATTTTGTTTCACTTATTTTATGGGATCATTGGTTCAAATATTGGAGTAATTAGGGGTAAAATAAGACATTATTTTTTTAAAAAAAATTAAAGAATATTTTCAATTGAATATTTGAAATTTGGTCACCATTTTCTAAATGTGTGTTATGGGGTGCTAACACCTTCCCCATACACAAATGACTCCCGAACTCAACTCTAGTTTTTGCATACCATTTTTGTCTTTTTAATTAAAAATTGTCTATTTTATTTCAGTGTACAATCACACCGTATAAAAAATTTGCAATGACTCTTTTATTTTCTTTTAAGATTAACTCTTTTCGAGGACGTCGGTTGCTCCGCATCGTCTCATACACATGGTGACATCGCTAAACTAAGCTCACTTTCGCGCTCGCTTTCACATATTGATGTCTCTTTGATTTATAAATTTTGTCTCAATACTTCAATATTTTTCATTTTTCATTCCTTGCTATGAGTAAATGAATTCGACGAAAATTTTGTCAATTTGGTGAATAGCATACAAAATATAGCTAAAACAAAGCTTCAACCTCAATAACGTATATGGTGTTAGGTTGATTTCATATTATCACGTAAAACAAATCAATTAAGCATAAAGCACTAATTACTGTTTTAAAAGGTGATGGTAATTTTTTTAAAAGGTGATGGTAATTTGTTCCTCTATTCTTGCACATGGTTAAACTAAAAATAAAATTAAAATCAAGACATGTGAATAACCCAACTTAGAGATAAAAATATTCAAAACCTTCCAGCTAGTAATAATGCTCTTAGATCAACACAAATCTTCCATAAAAAAAGGGTTAAGGATTAATCAAATTAATGGTTCAAATTAATAAAATTTTAGGAAAGTAAAAATAAATTTGACTAATTATCAAGAAGATGAAAAAATGAGTTATTTTATTTTATTTTTTTACAAATTCCATAATCCAAAGCAAATTCTCTAGTTAATTTGATTATCTAAACACATTTTGAAATAATTCGAATTACTAATTTTTTTTGATACATTAGTCTGAACTATCTCTCCAGTGATTGTAAAAGATGTTTCAGCTGTGGTTGATATGTTCCATATATTTTCCAAAAAGTTTTTCATGAGATGTAAAAATTAAAACTTTACCAGAGGTTTGTGAATGAGTGCTTATTTGATTATTTGATTATGCACAACAAATGCTTGTATTTTTGCCAAACATGAGATATAAAATTCATCATTAATAAAATTCATCAAAGTGTCAGACCCTAAATATTTAAATGTGAGATATTTTCAGCTACTCCACTATTAGAAAACATGGTGCCCATTTGGTGTATGGGTCTCAATTCTTAGGACTAAACTTCAAATACCTTCATTTATTTAGAAATATAATTAGAATATTTACGTCAATCCATTGTTTTTTTTTTAAATTTAAACACAAGCGCGTATATATATATGTCATATCGATCAAAATATTAGAAGTTTGAATCTTCATTCTTTTTTATAATTTATTTTAAATCAAAATGGTCTGTTTTCAAAGAAAAAAAATATATGTAATCTGTATATTCTAATGGTTTGCTTTGGGAAAAAAAAAAAAAACTTTTCCTTTATTTCATTAAAAATGTTTTTAAAAATTTTAAAATATTTCTTAAATACTTAAAAATTCATTTTAAACGAATTATATATTAGCTCAATTTTACTTAAGTTAAATTGAAAATTTATTTTTTGTAGTTTGAAAAAAAAAATTCAAATAATTAGTACATAGAGACTATTAAGAGGATTTTATCAAACTATAGAAAGTATTTATGAAAATTTATCTAATACTAAGGATTAGATTCTAAATTTTAGAACGAGATAACTATATTTTATCTTTTCTCAAACCATACAACCTTTTATTTATATATATATATATATATATATATATATATGAAATTTGTGATAAGTGATGGTATATCATAGTGACGTTTGCTTTTATAAATAATGCATTATTGGTTTTAGATAATTTTTAATATTTGCTTCTAAATAATTTTGAATATAAAATTTGATATAACAATTTTAAAAAATCAATCAATCTTTTAAACAAATAATTAACTGATCATATCGTTTCACGTGCCTCATTCTTTATTCGAGAAAAATACAGGTGATCTTACAGTCCATTATGATGATATGATATTTTATTTTAGTAAAAAATGGTTGAAAAAAAAACCTTTCACTTCTACGGTAGGAATAGATTGAAAAAAAAATAATAGAGAAATTAAAAAAATAATAATAAAACTAGAAACATAGAACTTATGTGGAAAACTCCAAATCCGAAAAAAAAATCATGACCCACCAAAACAAATTTACTATGTGAAAAATTGTCACAATCACACAGAATAATTCTCTCTTCCGATCCAAATTACAAAACCACTCTCTCAAAATTTTTGACTCACTCACACATTTTTTCCACTATTAGACTAAAGAATACAAAAGGAAGTTAATTAGACTTAAGAGACTAAGCTTAAAGTGTTTCTAACTGAGATAACTTGAAACCAAAGGCATATATAAGCTTCTTACTTACCGTCCACGACTTTCTTAAACCTTTTAAATATAGGATAAGCTTATGACTTTTCTAAATCTTTTTTGTGTGGGACAATTGCAATTCTAATATTTTTTCAAGAAAAAATCCAACAAAAACTTGGGTGTAGTCGGGCTGCACTCATCTTTTGTGAGTCCAAGCTGTACCCAATGATATATTATCATATGGCATTTTTTTTTAAATAATTTTCTTTTTGTGTGTGTGATAAAGGGAAGGGAGCATGTGCGGCATCTAATAATTACCCTTTATTTTATTGCTTAAAATATAATTTTACTCTTTGTATTTTCATATGTCTAATTTTTATTTATATACTTTCTATAAATCTTAAATTTATTCCTCATAGAAAAAAAATTAATTGATTAAATAATAATAATAATAATTTTCTTGCAATCATATTATGAAATTTCTCTCAAAATATATGATGGAAAAGTTAATAGATAATAATAATAAAAAAGTTTCGAAAATATCAGCAAATAACTAAATAGTTAAGTTCCGATGACTAAAATTAAAATTTGAAAATGTGGCAAAAATTAAACAAGATTCAAAGTGTAGGTGTTTTGTATCCTCAATGTTAAAAAATAATTGACCTAACACATGTCCTCACTCACATTATCATCATAAGAAAATTTTGAAGAGGTCATTCAGACATATATAGGATTAGTCAAAGCCAAAGCCATACATGCTTATTTAAATTTTATAATTAGGCCACAAAAAGAGAAGATGCACTACTATAATTGTTGGTATAATTAAGTAACTATCATTTCTTTTAAATCTTTCTTAATTATTCATACATATACTCAAGAACCCTCTTATTTGGATGTGTTCTTTTACTCAAGTGTCACATAAAAAAATCTCATCCAAAATTTAAAAATCAAACCATCATTACTTATTTCACTAAAATCTAATTTAACCAACTTAATTTTCTAGGAGGATTTTAATTTAGTCAAATTCAAACTAGCCTTTAAAATAATTAAATTAACCCTATCTAAAAATGTTGGGCATTACAACAACAATATTTATTTGTTAGAGAAAAAGAAGTCCCAAGATTTAAAAACAAATAAACTAGCTAAAAGCTAAAATGTTTGGTATATATAAGGTAAATAAAATAAGGAGAAGGGCAAGAGAGAAGGCTTTAACTGTGGATTTTTGTTTTGTTTTGTTAGAGATGAGACTGCTAGAGATAAGCCATTATGGCTGTCTTTGTCCAACAAATGTGTGGAATTTTTTTTCTTTTTTTTTTTTTTTTTTTTCTCTCTCTTTCCCGGGATGAAAAACATCAAACGATTTTAAAAGCAACGACGCAGCCTCAACCAAACAACAAAGTCAATTAGAAAAATCAGTCTATCAACTGTGAAAATTATCCCCTTTTGCAACCTAAAGCCACCAATGTTTCGAGTATGTTGAATATGTCAAAACTGGATCACCTGCTGTGCTTTCATGAATTGAATATCTTCCGCCACAAGTTTCATCATATAGATAACATCTCTTTCTCGCCTGTCAATAGTCACACCGTTATTACATCGTCACAAATACATGATAACTAAAATTTAACCCTACAACTTTTGTAATTAATTTCAATTTGATTTATATAGTTTAAAGGTTATAGTTAGATCATTTGTTTAAGTTTTGTGAAGGAAAATTATTATAAATGGAAAAAATATGAAATTGTTTACAAATATTGAAAAATTTCACTGTCTATCAATAATAGACTTTTATCGTCCAGTTATAAAAGTTGTGAAATTTTTCTATATTTATAAATATTTTAACTCGTTTTGCTATATTTGAAAACAGTTATCATAAATAGAAAAAATATCAAACTATTTAATTACAAATATATAAATTTTTTACTGTGTATCAGTGATAGGTTCCGAAAAACTTACATCACTAAGCGATAAAAGTCTATTGCAGTCTATCATCCGGTGACAAAAGTCTATCACAGTCTATTGTGGATACGTAATGAATTTTTTCTATACTTGTAAATAATTTGATATTATTTTTTATATTTGAAAACAACTCTTTCGTGAACTATTGTTATATTAAATATAGGGGTGTTTTCAAATATAGAAAAATACACTAAAATATTTACAAATATAGTAAAATATTATTGTCTATAATTAACAAACACTCATAGGCATCTATCAATATCTATTAGACTGTCACGGATAGACGGCGACATTTTACTATTTAAAATATTTTCAGTAATTTTGCCATTTAAAAAAATTACTCTTAAATATTAAGGATTGTTTTCAAATATAGAAAAATGAACCAAAGTACTTACAAATATAGTAAAATTTCACTGTCTATATGTGATAGACTGCGATAGAGTACTACGATAGACTACTATCTGTGTCTATCTATTTTATGATAGATACATATAGTAATATATTGCAATCTATCGTAGATAGATTATAATATTTTGCTATTATTTGTAAATATTTTCAATAATTTTATCATTTAAATAATTTTCCTTAAATTAATCAAATATTAATAATTTTCTTATATCACATGTTTCATTTGTTAACTTGTCACTTCTTCCAATCATGTTTTAAAAAGAATATGTTATATATGTTGAATCGCCAATTGACTGAAAACTTAAGTTTATGGATGAAAACAAATTTATATTACTAAAAAAAACACGTCACATAAGATAATTATATTTTTTTGTGATGTTAGAAACATTTTCAAAGATATCACAAAACTATAACGATAAAGCTTTGATAATTTATAGGGATTTAATTGAGCTAAAAACACACAAATGGTAAGGATTGGAAGGATAATTTAATTTTCTTAAAAAAAAATTATTTAGAAACGATTTATAGTTTTAAAACATAATTTTTTTAAATCAATATACTTTAGAGAAATTATTTTTAATGACAAAATTATTAAAAATATTTACAAATGATAGCAAAATATCACAGTCTATTTGCGATAGACCGCAATAAATAGTAAAATTTTGCTATGTTTGTGAATATTTTAGTTCATTTTCCTATATTTAAAAATACTCATATACTTTAATTAAATGTAAATAGTAAATATCTAATATAAAATTTAAAAGTAATTAACGAGATAATGGGTAAAACCATATCAATATGTTTTGTTTGGTTAATCTATAATGAATAAGAAATGTGTTGGACTTAATTAAAAATCTTTGAACTATCATTTCTTAAGGTGAAATATAAATGATCGAACGACTATTGTTATGGGTAATTTTGAACCACTAAAAGATTAAGACAAAAGTAAACAGGAGAGTTACCTATCCTAAAAACAGACCTACGACTGGCAAGAAGTGGGCCTAGGAGAGTTTCTAACAAATAGGGAAAAAAAGGCAATTGGGCCAACACCCAATTGGCCCACCTTGGCCTCTGCCTCAGCCCTAAATGTTGTGACTGAGGCCAATTAGGCTTTTTATGGCCACGGGGCCCACCTCGGTCTCGAAGGTCGAGACTAAGGTCAATGAGTACCTCGAGAGTGGTTGATCCAGATTAACCCTCTATTTCAAAGCATCCCTAGTGGCCCAAATCTAGCCCTTGAGTGTCTAATTTCCAAATAGGTAAGGGAAGTAGAATCCTAAACCTAAAGGGATAAGGAAGACCCTTAAGCACCATTATAAATTGAGGATGGCAGCCCAGCGTAAGGTAAGCTCAAATTCTACCTAAAACTACTTGTTTCGACCTTCGTGCAAAATATTGACTTAAGCTTTGGAGTGTTTGTGGCAAGCACCACACTGGTGGTGTTATTTGTTAATTATTTTGCAGGTAACCTCTTCTCCAAAATATAAATTTAGCATTGGCGGAACGTGAAAGTTAGGTGAGTTTGCTTGACAGGATTTTGCCATCAACAACTATAATTTTAATTGATTTTAAGTAGTAAACAATGGACACACAAGTTTTAAAGTAATAGAAGAGATAAAATGAAGTAAGGTGTTTTTGTTGGAAAATTATTTTAAATGGCAAAACTATTGAAAATATTTACAAATACAAATATAGCAAAGTTTTACTTTCTATCCATGATAGACCGTGATAGACTCAAATATATGATAAATTTTTAAATATTTTTAGTTAATTGTAAATATTTTAGTTAATTTTGGTATATTTGAAAACAACCCATTTTTATTTATAATTTTAAATTTTCTTGAGTAAAACAAAATTAGACATTAACCACCTTTTTGTTGGGTTTTGGCAAAATATTAGAAGTACAGTTGTCCCACATCTGAAGATTGAAATGATGGGCTCCAAGCACTATAAAAAAAGTCTATGCCTTTGGTAGCACTATAAAAGGACTGTATGCATTTGATTTCAAGTTGTCTCAGTTAGAAACATTTTAAACTTATGTATTCTTTAGTTTGAAAGTGAAAAAAATGGTGTGAGTAGTCAAAAGCTTAATAATTTTTCACACAAGGAAATTTCTTTATGGTTCGTGGTTTTTTCTTCAGTATGGAGTTTTTTCACGTAAATTTTTGTATTTCTAATTTTATTGTTTTCTTTTAATTTCTCTGTTATTTTATTTTTTATTTTTTATTTTTTCGGTACTTTTTCCAACAAGTGGTATTAGAGCTTTAGGTTCATAGTTTCCTGAATTTCTAAGTATGCGCTATGGTTGGAACATTGTGTGAACTTTCACATCAGAAAGTAATTTTTGAAAGGGTTGTTGGATTGTGAATAGCATGGGTTGCTCATTATTTGTTGTTTTGCTAGGAAGAGAAGCAGATATATCAAGCTTAGTTTGATGTGGAGAAAAATTTGATGGAAGGATCAACTTTGACTTGTGGCAAGTGCAAGTCAAGAGATGTGTTAATACAATATGGGCTACACAAGTGCAAGTTAAGCGGTGATGGTGTTCTAGTGCAATTCCAGAGTGATTCCAGCAAAGGTTTAAAGAAGAGAGTCTTTGAGCAAAAAATATGATGTTGGGAATGCAAATAGTATGAGCACATGAAAAAAAAAAAAAAAAAATAGGATCGTCAAAGGGCTTTGGATTGGATGTTAATGGTGTCTTTCTCATCAGGGGAGACAGTAACATCATCATTATGGTATGACTGCTTTACCCATGATAGAGAATGTGATTTTAGCAATTTCACAATTTTGCACATTAACTTGGTAGAGATGCAAGGTGAGTGGTGGAAGTTGTGTCAATAGTTGAAGAACTTCCGGGTGAGCCAAATAAGTGAGGGTTTGCACCACAAACTTCAACAAGGTTTATTGGCATGTGACAAAAAATGAAATCTTGGAAGGTGGTGTTCCAAGTGGTCTACTTTTCATGGTGAAATAGGTTGTAGCTTTCTAACTTGAGAATTATGATTATCGGTGAAGACAATAGATGCATGAGAAGTTGTAGATTCTTCAAATATTTTGTCAAGGTGGAATTTGTTGGATTTTGGGAAAATATTAGAAGTGTAGTTGTCTTAGATTTGAAAGATTGAAGAAAGTGAGTTCAAAACAATATAAAAAGGAGTCTATCTCTTTGATTTCAAGTCGTCTCTGTTAGAAACTTAAGCTTAGGTGTGCTATTGTAATTGGGGTCAGGAGAGAGAATTATTCTATGTGGTTGTAATAATTTTTTACATAGTGGAATTTCTTTATGGTCCGTGGTTTTTTTTCCAGTTTGGAGTTTTTTCACATACATTCTTGTGTTTCTAATGTTATTGATTTCTTTTAATTTCTCTATTAGGTAGAAGTGGAGGTTTTTTCCAACACCTTTTAGAAAGATAAGATGTGAAAGAAGAAGAAGAAGAAGAAATGTAGTTATTTGAAATGTAGTTATTTTATTAAAATATTTGTGTATTTGTTAAAGAATACGTCATTTTAAATTTCACTTTACTAAACCTTTGTTAATGAAAAAAAAAAAAAAAGGAAAAAAAATGAATGTAAAATTAAACAGGAAAAAAAAGACACAAAAGATAGTACAAAATACAAAGATGTGGTTTTGAGGGTAGAATAGGCTTTATAAAAAGATTTAAAGACAAAAAGAAAATTTAAAAATTCACCCCTTACAACCCCTTATAATAATAGTAATGATTCTCACAATGTTGAATTTATTTCGCCTGCATGTACATATTCGTAAACTTAATAATACTATGTGCAGATAACATTAAAAATACATACTCAAGTTGAATTTGAGGAACAATATTTGTATACTATTAAAGGTTAAAAAAATAAATATTTGAACAATTAAGAAAAATGTTATTGTTTACGGCATCCAAGAGATCTATGGGTTAATTTTCGTTCTTTTTTCTTGTTTTTTTTTTCTTTTACAAAGTTTAATTTTTATCTTAGTTACGTTGATGAATTTTCTTTATTGAATTTAAATTTTAGGTTTTCTATACTCATACTTTTATAATTTATAAATAAAATTTATTTATTTGAGCTGTAGATGTCAAGCAATTAGTAAAATCATGTATAACTTTTGATTTTTAAAATTTGTTATGATAATAAAGTTTAGGTTGTTGTTTCAAATCAAAATTTGTTAGGATAATAAAGTTTAGGTTGTTGTTTCAAATGCAATATAATATTAAAAACTCAAGCTAAATTATTGAAAGAAAAAGATCTGTTAATGAATTAAATTTTAGGATTATTCAAAATTAAAAAAAGAAATTCAATAATTATGAGTGAATTGAGGACGATTTATGTTAGAACTATTTAAATATATAAATATAACTAATAACTTCTCATTCAAATTTAAAAAAATAAAAAAGTAAAAATAAAAAGATAATCTTTCCTTAGTCAACTAAAATTAAAAATTAAAAAAGAAATTAAATAGAAGGTACTTAATAAATGAAATAGGAGATGCCTTAAAAGATTGAAATTATCATGTAATTTAGGCAGATTTATAGAAGGGATTTAGATTCAAATCATTAATTTTGAATCAAATAATATCTCGAATTGAAAATATATAAATGGATAAATAATTGAATTAAAAATATATAATTGAATAAATAAATCTTAGTACTTAATAATTATAACTGAAATTATCCCATATAATCATATAATCATCAAATAAAAAGGGTTACAAAAAAAATAAAGATAGTATAGATTAAAAAAAAAATATTGACAAACAATTAACTTTAAAAGAAAACAGGAAAGTCAACAAAATATTGAAAAAGATTATGTGTAGAAAGCAATCAGTATTAGATGTATGATTAAATTATAAGTTGGGTTTAATTCGAAATTGTTCTTAGATTTTAGTTTCGAGTACCTAAAAGGTAGAAAGGGGTATTAGTGACAGAATGGAGTTAAAACGAGCCAAAATGGAGTTTGATTGCATCGATCGGAAAAGAGAAAGGCAAAATTATGGTTTTGCTTTTGTAGGCACAACGTTGCGGCGCCTTACAGCGCCATGCTCGACACTGTAAGGCATTATGCCTCAATTTCATGAAAGGCACACAGCACCGCAGCGCCCCCAGGACTTGATGCACGTTGATTCGCGACAACACCGCAACACTTCAACCTGTTATAAGAGGAAATCTTTCAATGTTTAGGTCACACTCTCGGATCCCAGTCGATTTCTCCTATTCTCCTATGTATATTTCCTCTATATTTTGATCTTTGTTGTATCTAAACTCTACCTCGTCAATCTTCATGTCAATTATGGGTTAAGTTAAGGTTTTCTAGCTTAGGCGTAGAGTACTTTTTCCTTGCCTTACTTGTGAGGTTTAGATCTTTTGATAATTCCATGAATTGTTTTTTAGTTTCTTTTGTTGTGATTGAATGAATATGATTATATTTTTGCTTTGAAATTGTAGGATCATTAGCTAGGTTTCGAATTTTTTGAAATTAATATTATTCTCATATTTGTCACAAGAGTTTATGCATGGTTGTAATTAGGAAAATTATTATAAAAAGAAAAATATCAAACTATTTATAAATATAGAAAATTTTTAATAGTCTATTTGGAGTGAAATTTTTCTATATTTATAAATAATTTGACTCATTTTGCTATATTTGAGAAGAGTCCTTATAATTATTTAATTTAACTCTTCAAACAATATCAAACTTAAAAATCTAGCATAATTTAGTTCATTCTCTCTCTTTAAATACAATAAAATTCACACAAGAAAAAAAATGATATCTACTATCATTATTAAATTTATGATTCTTGACATTCTTCCATCTATAATAAAATTGTTATTATTATTTTTATTAAAAAAACAAAAGAAATAACTGGCATAAATATATGTTAAGGATTGAAAAGTTTGTGGTTCAAATCTTTCTATCGGTATGTATTAGAAAAAAAAAATAGAGTTCATCCGTTAATCTAAGAGTAATTATTTTTCTTTTATACACCTATAACTCTTTTTTATATATATACTTTTCATTTATTTTATTTTATATTAAAATCTTAATTGTAGCATTCTAATGATCTTGCTGGGATGGGAAAAAACCCACGCGGCTCCAACCCGATCAGGTCGGGGAATTCCCGGTTTGACCGGGGACAGGGGTCAAATCGGGGTCATTACCCGGGCACCCGTCCGAGGACAAGGCAGGGATGGGAAGGGTATCCCCGCCCCGTCCCCTACCCCGACCCCTATATATATATATATATATATATTATAAATGTAAAGAGTTGTCAGTCGTTCGATCAACAACAATCTCGCCATCTCGCTCTCTCTCTATCACTCTCGCTCTCTCTCTAATAAAATTCGATATACTATTATAATTTATACCCCAATCCAAAGTTCCAAACCCTAACTTTGTCGTTCTCATTTTATGTTTTTAACATAAAAGTCGCTGGCTTCATTTTCATGTTGCCTTGCTTAGTCGTCGACCCCATCCTAAACCCCACCGTCTCGTCGATCATTACAATGTCATCTTTAGTGCCTCTCGCTCTCGCTCCCAATCCATCTCGCTCAATGTCATTTGTCCAGTCGGCTGTCACTTAGTGTCAGTCTCGCTTTCGCTCCATCTCCAGCTCGCTCAGTGTTGCTGTAGCTCGTGTGTCCCGTCTTGCTCAGTGTCGTTGGTCGAGAGACTCCAGCCGGCTGTCACTCGTGTAGTTGTGTGTCCCGTCTCACTCTCTCGCACTCCCGTTTGCCGCTCATTGTCATGGGGTCTCGCTCTCCCTCCCTGCGAGGTTTGTGCTAGTTGTTCTAACTTCAAATTCGAAAATAGTTTTTATGCAATACTGCAATTGTGTGCTTGAGCTACTACCTATTGTTGTGTTGTTGTCTGCATGACGATACTGCCGTGCCTACTGCTATGTCGTTGTCTGTGTGCTTGTGCTTGTAATTTTTTTGCTAGGTTTATGTTGACTGTTATGCTCATATGATTTATTAGGTTTCAAAAAACAATGTCTATAGATAAAGATTAGTCCAAATATAACTCCAATTCTAAGTCCAACCATAAATTCAACTCCAACCTCAAATTCAACTCCATCCCCAAATTCAACTTCATGCTCTTCAAATAACGATAATTTGATTGTTAATGATTGTGTTATTTTGGGTGAGGGCTCTGAGAAGGGATCTTTTAAGAGGAGATTGACATCCGTTGTTTAGAATCATTTTAAGAAGAAAAAAAATAAATGGATTAGACAAGACTATTTGTAATTATTGCAAAAGAAAATTAGGAGGTGAAAGTAAGAATGGAATCAAACATTTGCATGAGCATATCAAGATATGCCCCTATAAAGGACAAAAGGACATACGACAATCCTTATTGAATCCTAACAGAGAGAAGAACAACACGTTGGGTTTATATAATTTTGATCAGGAAGCTGCAAAAAGAGCATTAGTCAGAATGATAATCAAACATGAATATCCTTTCTCTATAGTTGAGCATGAAGGTTTTAGAGAATTTTGTAATGTCATCCAACCATTATTTCAGATGGTGTCAAGAAACACAATAAAAAATGAGATCTTGAAAATTTATGAGACTGAAAAGTTGAAAACCATGACGTTGTTGAATGAGATCAGTGGAAAAATTGCCCTCATGACGGATATGTGGACTTCCAATGTCAAACAAAAGGTTATATGGCAGTCACAGCACATTTTGTTGATGATAATTGGGTTTTGCAAAACAAAATAATCAGGTTTATATATGTCTCTAGTTCACACACTTCTGAAACTTTGCATGAAGGACCAATGGAATGTCTGTTAGACTGGAATATTGATCGGAAATTGTCATCTATAACCGTAAATAGTACAAATGACTACACTTCTGAAACTTTGCATGAAGGACTAATGGAATGTCTGTTAGATTGGAATATTGATCGGAAATTGTCATCTATAACCGTAAATAGTACAAATGACTCTATGGTTAATATGTTTGTTGATAGTCTATCTGTAAACTTAATCTTGGATAGGAGTTTATTTCATATGTGGTGTTGTGCTCATATTTTAAATTTAATTTTGAAAGATGGGTTGCCAGTGATCGCAAATGGGATTGAGAGAGTTCGTAATAGTGTGTTTTTTTTTTGGATACATACACAAAAAAAGAGGGAAAAATTTAAGGAAACTGATCGTCAGTTGAATGTTTATGATGGTAAGATGTTGACTCTTGATTGTTGTACAATATGGAATTCTACGTATTTTATGTTATCCACTGCATTGAAGTACAAGACTGTTTTCTATCGATTAAAACAACAGGAGCCAAAGTACAAGTGTTTGCCTTTGGACCAAGATTGGGTATTGGCAAAAGAGATATGTGAGAAGCTGAAAATATTTCATCACATGACTGAAATATTTTCGAGATCCAAATATCCTACTACTAATTTATTTTTCCCAAAAATTTGTAAATTGAAGTTGGCTATTTCGGAATGGATAAACTCTAGCTTTGAGAAGGTAAGAGACATGGCTTTAAATATGATTACAAAATTTGACAAATATTGGAATAAAATTCATGGTGTAATGGTTGTAGCTGCAGTTTTAGATCCACGTTACAATATGAAGTTGATTGAGTTCTAACTTCCCTAGAATTTATGGAGATATTTTTTTGTTGAGGTGGAAATGATTAAAGATATTTGTGCAGACTTGGAGAAAGAATATTAGTTGAAGCATGAAAATGAAGGTGATGATTCTAGATCTAAAGAATTAGATGGAGCATCAAATAACATGGAGTTTGATGATTTTAATGATTATGACTTATTTGTATCGAACTCCAATAAGATAACTAATAAGCAACAATTTCATGCATATTTAGATGAACCTGTCTTACCTCGATCATGTGATTTTGACATACTAAGTTGGTGGAAATTGAATGGGGTCAAGTACCCCATTTTCCAAGAAATTGCTAGAGACATATTAGCCATCCTGTTATCTAGTGCTATATCAGAGTCTGCTTTCAGTACCTGTGGTAGGATTATAAGCCCACATCGTAACAAACTTCATCCGAAGACAATAGAGGCTTTGATGTACGCTCAAAATTGGATTATAACTGAAGTTTTGACCGGTATGTTAACTTGTTTATGTTGTTTAACCTATTTTTCTTATTTAATTAATTAATATAATAGCATTCTTATTTATTATAAATATGTGACAAAATAAGGTACTAGCACGGAAAAAGAAATAGTTAAACTTTAGCAACTGTTTTAGAAGATGCAGACGACTCTGATGGCTTGGTGGGTGGTGACTGAGACATGGATGCATTGGTGAAGAGAGATGGATGAATTTGAATTGGCAAAGAGAGAAGGACAAACAAACTTATGATTATTGTCGTTGTATTGTATAAGACATTCGAATTTATTTTACTTCAAGCTTTATTGCACGAGGATGTCGATTTTTATTCTTAATTTATTTATTTTCCACCAATTTTTACCAAAATATTTGAATTTTTTGGACTACTTTTTTACAAACATATATATATATATATATATATATATATATATAGATATATATATATATATATAGATATATATTTACATATGACTGCATTTAGGGCATGTTTGGGAGTGATTTTTAAATGACTAAAATCACTTTTGTCATTTTCAAAATCACTGTGAAACATGTTTTTAATCCTTGAAAACTAATTTTGATAACATGAAAATTGCATAGAAGTGTAAAATTGAAAACTAAATTATTTTGGAATGATTAAAAATGTGTTTTCAAGTGATTTTGAAAATGACAAAAGTGATTTTGACGATTTTAAAATCACTCCCAAACATGCACTTAGAATTTTAATAGTTTGTTTAATTTTACTTAAATTAGGATAATTGTTTTAAATAGTAAAATTGGTGGAAATATTTTGTCATTATCTATTAGTGATAGACCCTAATAGACTAATATCATCTGTCACTGCATATCACTCATTATTCTATATTTTGCTATTTTTGTAAATAAATTGGTTTTTTATATATTTCAAATGTATCCTTTAAATTACTATTGCTAATAAAATCGAGTAATCCTATTCTTTTCTTGGGATATTTTCAAAAATAGAAAAATAGTTAAAAATAATTATAAATATAGCAAAATTTTATTTTCATAGATAAAATTTTGCTATATTTGTAAATAGTTTGATATTTTTCTATTTATAATAATTTTCTTTTTTTTTAATATTTTTAATGTTTGTTAGGCAAGATTTTTTTTTCCGCTCAAATATTGATCGCAACAAAAATAGTATTACTATTATTTTCTAAATGGATAATTTTTTTATTACGTAAATGATTGATGTAAATCACTCAGATGTATATTTATCTTTGAATTTAACATTATTTCTTGCAAAAAAATAAAAAAGGAAGAGTATAATTTAACTAGTGTACTCTTGAATGGTCATAATTAAGTATTTGCAGAGTCTTAAGCAAAACTTATATTTCTATAACTAATTAAAATTTGGGTGATGAAGCATGTAATCTTTTGGTCCTACAATGTCTAATAATTAGTCTTTTAAGCTCTAGAGAGATTATTAAAAATAATAATAATAATAAATAAATAAATAAATAAATAAAAATCTTACGATACATCTAGTTGAACCCAAAGTTTCAAATTGTTTTTCAAAATAAGTATTTAAAATATATCATGAACAAATAAATAGAAAAATATTCATTTATATTCTTAAATTGAAGAGTTGTATCCATAAAACTCTTAATAATAATTATTTAAATTTTTTTTTCATTCTTTTATTAACAACTAAAGAAGTAAAAAAAATCAAATCATTGACTTCTTAAGATGATAATTATTATTATATCCTATTTGATTGATTATAAAATATTTTTATTATGCTCACCTTCATTGAGCAACATTTTTTAAAGTAAAGTAACATATTATAACCCTTGATTTATTTAATATCATATTTAAAATATTAATGCAATTATGTACCTTCTTTAGAGTAGTTTGTAGTTCTAATCATCCACTTCCCATATAGTTAAATTGAAAATATAGACAGAAAAGTTAACAATGATTTTTGGGCTTATCAACTTTTATAGAAATAATAATTTATAATCTTTAAACTTTGAGTTTAATATGTAATAATTTAGTTCTTATATTTTAAAATAAGTAATGATTTAGTTTCTTAATGTAAAATTATTGTTAAAGGTTTAATGAAATTATTTGTTTTTCTTTTTTTGCAAAGGTGATATAATATATTGCAAAAATGAAACCTCTTAACCTAAGGTCAAGACATAAACCAAAACAAAACCAACGGAGTTCACAACCTAAACAAGGAAGCAAAATAAAGGACAAGCTCACATCTCAAGCTACAAGAACTAATTGAAATCACAACGTAAGAAACTATCATAAGTCCTTTAACAAGTCAAAGGGATCTTAGAGACTCATTAATCACATGCCAACAATCAACCGCTAGAGGGGAGACATAATCTCAAGAGAACAACACTAAAAGGGAGGAAAGAATCTATATTAACGTTAGACAACACTGACATCTTAGACATCACCGAATCAACCATAGGTCTAGACCCAAGAGAGCAACCTTGGACCCCACCACAGAAGAACCTTCAATTGTAATAGTAATTATCCCCTCAAATAGAGGGGCAACAAACCCACAACTTGGCCCCTCAAGAGGGGCGGGGACTGGACCATCATTAGTAGGAGCCAAAGGTGCTGAAGAGGAGCACCACATCAGACCCTCCACCCCACAGTTATCAATACAATGACCAAAACCACTAAGTCTGTCCTATTTGATAACCATTTTGTTTTTAAAAATTAAACTTCTAAATTCTACTTTCCCCTCTAAAATTTAATTTCATGTTATGTTTTTTACTTTCTATTAATGCCTTACAAAATAAGATGAGTTATATATATATATATATATATATATATATATATATATATATATATATATATTTCTTTTGAAAGCTTGCTTTTTATTTTAGATTCTGACTGAGAATTCAAATGTTTTTTCACAAAAAGTAAAAATTACATTAATAAAATGAAGAAAAAAACAAACATGAATTTAAAAAACAAAATTATTTCTAAAAGGGACCTAAGTAATAAAAATTTACATTTAATTTTGATAAAAATTTTATACAGCAGAGATTATTGTTACACATCACAATACAAAATTGTTATAAATTTGAGAGTATAAAAATTAAATTGTTACTACCTGGTTTGATACCCATTTTGTGTTTATTATCTTGAAAATTAGGGTCGTTCTTACAATTTTATACTCATAATTTTCATATTTCCTATATAAACAAAAATAATATTTTAAAAACTACGACTTTGATTTTGAGAAACACTCCCACAGCTAAGACTAAGACGGCAAATTACAAGTAACAATAAAAAACCAAAGTAGATTATTGATTTACTTAGTACATATTATACATGTTTTAAAGAATGAGTCCAAGGCCCATACCAACGTGAAAAGATAAATAAAACCTTCTGTTTTCACTTTGTAAGAAGAAACGTTGAGCAAAGAAAAATGGCTTCTCCTTCTTCTTCCTCTGAACTTCCTCTCAAACCCATTCCCGGGGGCTATGGCTTCTCCTTCCTCGGCCCGATCAAAGACCGTTATGACTATTTCTACTTCCAAGGCAAAGATGAATTTTTCCGTTCCCGAATGACCAAATATCGCTCCACTGTCTTCCGCGCCAACATGCCGCCGGGCCCCTTCATCTCCTCCGATTCCAGAGTCGTCGTACTTCTCGACGCCATCAGTTTTCCGATCCTCTTCGACACCACCAAGGTCGAAAAACGCAACATTCTCGATGGAACTTACATGCCCTCCTTGTCCTTCACCGGCGGCATTCGCACCTGCGCTTATTTGGACCCATCGGAAACAGAGCACTCTGTTCTCAAACGCCTCTTCCTCTCGTTTCTCGCCTCTCGTCATGACAGGTTCATCCCTCTGTTTCGAAGCTCCTTGTCTGAGATGTTCGTTAAGCTTGAAGATAAACTCGCGGAGAAGAAGAAATTCGCCGATTTCAACCCGATTAGTGATTCCATGTCGTTTGATTACATTTTCCGTCTACTCTCCGATGGAACTCCTGATTCAAAATTAGCCGCCGATGGACCTGGAATGTTCGATTTATGGCTTGCCTTTCAGCTTGCCCCACTGGCTTCCATTGGGGTTCCGAAAATTTTCACAGTTTTTGAAGATCTCATCATTCATACCATTCCCCTGCCTTTCTTTCCAGTCAAAAGTGGTTATAGGTAGAACGAGATCGGGAAATTTCTTTTAGATTGTAGAATGTTTTTGAAATTTTGAAGTTCATTAATTGAATTTGGTTTTACAGGAAGCTTTACAATGCTTTTTTCTCCTCCTCTGGAACATTTCTAGACGAAGCAGAAAAACAGGGGATAGACAGAGAGAAAGCGTGTCACAATTTAGTGTTTCTCGCCGGATTCAACGCCTACGGCGGAATGAAAGTGCTTTTTCCAACTTTACTAAAATGGGTAGGCACCGCCGGCGAGGATCTCCACCGGAAGATCGCTGACGAAGTCAGAGCCACCGTGAAGGAAGAAGGTGGATTGACTTTCGCCGCCTTGGAGAAAATGAGTCTGCTGAAATCCGTCGTGTACGAGGCTCTGAGGATCGAGCCGCCGGTGCCATTCCAGTATGGGAAGGCGAAGGAGGACATCGTGATTCAGAGCCATGATTCTTCTTTCAAGATCAAGAAAGGGGAGACGATTTTTGGTTATCAGCCATTTGCTACTAAAGATCCGAAGATTTTTGAGAATTCGGAGAAATTCGTCGGTGATAGGTTCGTCGGAGAAGAAGGGGAGAAGCTTCTGAAATATGTTTACTGGTCAAACGACCGGGAGACGGTGGAGCCAACGGCGGAGAACAAGCAGTGTCCGGGGAAGAATCTGGTGGTGCTGATGGGCAGGATTATTCTGGTGGAATTCTTCCTCCGGTATGATACATTCACTGTCGACGTCACAGAGTTGCCGCTCGGTCCGGCGGTGAAGTTCAAGTCTCTAACCAAAGCCACCGGTAAGGTTTAAAAGCTAAAGATGCAAATTAGTGTCTAATCATTCACAAGGTAACTTAATTACGTTCATCATTTTCTAAAGGTTAAATCTTGGTAGGAAGGTATTACCAAAATAGATTAAATTTGAGAAATATTTAGTTGCACGTAGTGTTGTTAAATTTGAGAAATACTTAGTTGCATGTAGTGTTGTTAAATTTGAGAAATACTTAGTTAGTTGTGAGTTGTGTTATTTTTTGTACATTCCACTAAGTTGTTTAATTTGATAAATTTTTCATACTTTTTTAAAAAATATTTTAATTTTTTTTTTTATAATGAAAGTGAGACGTATAACAATAAATACATCTCAAGATGTATTAAGTATTGCTCAAATGCTAATTATAAATGACGTGGACTAAATTCAAAATCTTCCTTTTAGAAATAAATTTGTAATTTAATAATTTTTAAATTTTAAAATGGTTGACAAAAGGGCTACGTATCATTACATATTTTTTTCGGCTAAATTATATTATAAAAAATGTAAGAGGCTTTGATAGCTGTTAAATAATATCTTTATTCATTTAAAAGTTACAAATTTTCATCTTTTAAAAACATTTCGAAGCATTCTTGATATAAAATTTAGTAGAATGTTCGATGAAAATAAGATATAATGGGTGGAGTGGTGTTTAAATCACGTAGTTTCTAGATTTTAATTTCTATTTAAATTCTTTTCTTAATGAATTTTTAAAAATAATTTTAAATTATTTAATGAAATGTCAATAATAAAAATATGACAACTTTTTAGAGAAGACAAGACTTTTTCAAATAAATGATAGAAGTAAAGATATTGTTGTAATTTATAATATGAGTATTTGAGACATCTATTAAGTTTGTTTAGTTACATGTTTGCTTATCTATATATATGTCAAGAACAATATTTCCTATTAGTCTAATAATTCATACTGTTGGATTTGATCCACTTTTAACTAATAAAATACATCATATCAAAATATAATTGGGAGCTTCTATTTAAATAGGTCTAAGTTAATATGAGTTATATATTAGAAAAAAAAGTATATATTTTAATTACATGTCTAAGTGTATTTCTAAATTTGTAAAATGTAATTAACTATAAGAGTTGAAGTTAGAATAGAGACTAACTCATGTGTTGTATATCGATACCAACACGACTACCATTCAACTGATAAAGACTTAGATTATTAACTTTGAAGTTTTTCTTTTTTTTTTTTTTTTAAATTTTATGTGAGGTGGTGGAACAAAATCTTGAAATCAATAATATATTCTTAATTTTCACTGAGGTATATTTATTTTGTTATCAACCTTAAGGTTAGAGGTTTGATTCTCTGACCTACATATTTAAGTGTATATATATATATTGGACCGTAGTGGTTAAAACTAAAAAAATAGAAAAGGTTCATAATTAGGTTAATTATTTTAAATGGTGAAATTGTTGAAAATATTCTCAAATATAGTAAAATGTCATTGTTTAACGGTGATAGACACTAATAAACATTTATTAATGTTTATCACTGATAAACAACGAAAGATGATATTATTAGTCTATTAGTGTCTCACTATCGATCATGACATTTTGCTATATTTGTATATATTTTGACTTATTTTACTATATTTGAAAACAACTCTTATAATTATCTAAATGCTTAGGCCTCATTTGGTAATCATTTGATTTTTTGTTTTTGTTTTAAAAAATTAAGCATATAGAGATTACTTCCACCTTCAAATTTCTACCTTTATTATTTACTTTTTATTAATATTTTAAAAAATTAAGCCAAATTTTGAAAACTAAAAAAGTAACTTTTAAAAACTTGTTTTTGTTTTTGGAATTTGGCTAAAAGTCCAACTATTCTATTTAAGAAAGATGTAAATCATTATAAGAAATTGATAGTAAATAGACTTAATTTTCAAATACAAAAAACAAGATGGTTACCAAATGGCGTGTCTCATGAATTATTTTATTGTATTATTTCTTTTTGGTAAATATTAGGAATCATTTAATGTATAATATTTAACCCATTGTTAATGATTGCACAGAGTGAATGAAGAGAGTTCATGACTGGTTGATGCACGCGGGCTGTCGTGGACTTGAGCACACATGATTGAGTGGTTGGGGTTAGAAAGTAAGTTCTTCGTGCTCCACGTGGCCGTATCTTAACGGAGATTTCATTGTAATTTAATTATGTGTGTTGTAGAGTATCTTATTTCTAATTGTTTGTTTTGTTAATTATGCTGTATAATTTATTAAATAAATACCATCTTCTTCTTTTTATTGTTAAATCATCTCCCTTTGATTTTTTTATATAAAAAATATCAATTATATCTTTCAATGTTAGAGTTGTGTCAATTAATTCTAAATCAATTTAAATCTTAACTTTTCATTAGTTAAAAAAAATATCGTGTGAAAGTCATAATTATTTTAATTAAAATTTTAAATTGTCATATCTAAATTAATTTAGAATTTTTATTAAAATTATTTTATTATTTTAATTAAAATTTTAAATTGTCATATCTAAATTAATTTAGAATTTTTATTAAAATTATTTTTAAAAATTGTCACTATTAATTCCTACCTAAGTGTCGACTTCTTCAAATATTAAACTAACAAAATAGACAATTTTCAAGATATCCTAATTAATCGTTCAAATTGATTCATTTATGAAATTTTAGGAATTTGAACAAATACTAAGTCTCACGCGCTATTTATCCAAAGGAAATATAATGGGAGTATAAATTAATATGCTTATGAAAGTTCATGCTTAAATCGATGCAATTATTAATATAGGCTTTAATTGATATAACTCTAATACCTCCTAACTTTAAGGATATAAATTTAATTATTATTATTATTATTTGTAAAATCTACCATAATAAAGTGTGTGTATATATATTTAAAGAAGAAACCTACCCTAAAATATAGAAAGTTATAATTATATTTGGAAACCACCCTGAAAATAAGTATTAATAGAGTGTAATTATACTTTTTATAATATATATAAAAATCATGATGTCATGAAAGTGAGTATAAGTTCTTATTCTAACTCACTTTGAGTATTGTGTTTCGAAAAGATTCTGATTGATAGTAACGAGAATCGATTTAATAACATTAAAATTAAATAATACTGTAATAGATTGAGATTGCTATAGTGTGATTTATATAAAAGAATAGCAATATATCCTCGAAATATCGTCAAATTTGAGGTGTCGAAGAAATCAAAACATATTAAAATCAAATATAAGTGATATTTTGATTTTTTTTATAAAATTTGTACGAAAAATTATTATAAATAGAAAAAATATTAAATTATTTATAAATATAGCAAAATTTTACTTTCTATCTATGATAAACCGCGATAGACTCAAATAGGTATCTATCATTCTATCACATAGACACAGATATGTCTATCTTTTTTATTAACTATTCGTCAATACCCCCACTTCTCTTAACTATTTGACATGTGTTTATATAAAATGAATAAGTAAAATTGCACACTTCAATTAAGGTATATGGACTATAATAAGAAGAAGGAGAATAAAGAAAAGCACCAAGAGATTTTAGAATTAAATGTTTTAACAAAGTTATGCGTTAGTAGTTGAGTGTGTGTTATTAGCCAACTACATCTTTTTTATTTTACTATTTATCGTTCCGGTATGCTTTAAGGGGATATTGGAATTTTGTGAGATTATGTGTGATTTTATGTTTTAGCTTATAATTTTGGTTGCTTAAAAAATTTGTGTAAGATAAGAATTGAAAAATTAAGAGAAAATGAGAGTATAAAAAAAATAAGGATATTTGTATAATTTGTTTTAAAATTGGTTCTCTTCGAACTTAAGAAAATTTCAAACGCATTAATCATCATATTAACATTAGGAGTGTTAATTTTTTTTTCAATTTTAATGTTATTTTTGCAACAAGGTATTAATGGTTTTTGTTCATATACTAGTAGTGAAGGTATTTTTTAAACTTTTTTAAGTTAAGATATTTTTTAAACTTTTGAATTTTAGTGGTATTTTTGAAATAAAACTTTGACGGTTTTCATCTAAAACTAACGGCAAGGGTATTTTAGAACTCTTCTTGAAAGTTTCAAGGTATGTTTTAAACTTTTGAAAGTTTAGGAGTATTTTTGACACAAAGTTCAAAGTTTATAGACATTTTCTATAATTTAGCTTCAAATTATATTCAGTTCATAACCATTTTTTGGTCTTCATTATTATCTATTATTATTCGATCACCAATCAGATATGACTTTTAATTACTAATTGATATGCTTGAAGTAATAGTTTATTACTTATATAAATTTGTCTAAAATTCCACTAAAAAAATCACAATATTTTTTTAACTTTTTGTAATACCTATGTTTTTTCCATAATATTTGTCGATATATTCGTAATCTGAGTTATCAATATTTACATCGATAAAGATGTTTTTGTCCTTGGGACATGAATATCTCTACCTGCGTGTTGCCTCCACTATTTGTCCAGATGGGTTTGGGTTGAAGAAATAACTTTTTACTACTGTTTTCTTCAACTTTTTTTTTTTAACTAGAGGATTATACTCCCAAATTGGGTGTAATGAAATAAGTCCAGTTATGAGGTAAACATTCTGAAAGTGACAAAAGTGATTTTCAAAATCACTCTTAAACATGCTTATAAAAATTTGAATGATATAAAAATAACATTTAAAAGTATAAAATTAAATATTAAATTAATTTTGAGTGATTAAAATAATGTTTCAGAGTGATTTTGATTATGACAAAAGTGATTTTAACACTTTCAAAATCACTCCCAAATATGCACTAATTCTAAAAAGATTCTAATAATGTTGAAAAAATCCTAGAAAAAAATATGTCTACAAGTAAGCAACGAAGTTTAGTTCCAACTCTTTCTAGGGTTTTCAACGTTTTATATATCAACAATATAAACATTGTGCATGTATCTTCTACAAATATATTAGATTATATACACACACGTTACAAACTGAAGTGAGTTTAACTCAACAGTGACATGATTTTTCTCTTTAAAGGTTCAGTCAACTACTATGTAGTTGTTTGAACACACATGTTAAAAAAAAAAAAAATATATATATATATATATATATTATAATATAATATAATATGAATTTGCCACATACTTGCATGTGTGAGCTTTCTCTGCCAACTAATTTCATTAATGAATGAAATGAGAGCTCCATTTCCAAACCACGTTTTTCTATTCACTTAAATAATGCCTCTCACATTAAACAATTTCCTTAAACACTTATTCCGAACAATAAATGACGAATTCTTTTTTATAAGTTACGTCGGTAAATTCTTGTATAGATGTAAACTCATTAATAACATTAACGCAAGTCACCAATATAAACATAAATCAATCAGTTACAGTGTGCTGAAATTTCTTTTACATGAAGCGATCAATATCTCTTTAGTACAACAATTATGGAGGATGGGAGATCGAACTTTCAACTTCTAGAAAGAAAGGTTATATCAATTACTATTTGAGCTAAATTCACTTTTATACTGACAACTTTTTTTAATAATATGTTTCGAAAAAACAGATAAGGAGACCAATTTTTTTATTGAATAAAAGATATTAGTCTATCAAACCAGTTAGGTTTTGGAGTTGATTGAGTATAGAAAAAAGCTATCATCACCCCAACATCGATTTTCAGAAAATAGTTGATATATATGAACATAAATTAATAATTGCGAGTGGCTATTAGAAAAAAAAAAATATTGTCTTTATTTTGGATGTATTTCATAACAAATTTCTAGCTCATAATATTAGGCCTGGAATATTATTATGTGATCAATTTTGTTTTCAAAAGATTTCACGTGTATTTTTAAGACCAGAATTATTATAGAAAAACTCTAACGATTTTGAAAACAGCAATTATTAGGTTGAACCTATATTACATGATCCTTCTTTTAAAAAAAAGATCTCATGTATATATTTCTAAAATTAAGATTATTTGGTGCATTAAAAAAAACAATAAATAAAAATAAATAAATTTCTCAATTTTGATTTGAATTTTCAATTTAAAATTAATTTCAAAAATAAATTCCATCTTGTTAGAATATGTCCTCAGCTATTTGTCTAATCTTATTCCTAAAATGAGGGGCTTATTGAGTAGGCAAACTCAGGCCACTCTCAACCATGCAGATTAAAGGATAATCTCAAACAAATAGGAGTTCATAGTTAGCTTAGGATTAAGATCGAGTTACCTAGGTCATCAGGTTGAAATAATCAGTTTTAACATAAAAGATGTTATAAAGTAAAAGTGATTATTTCATGGTTTAGTCTTATGCAAACTCATTGCATGTGATGCCCCCACTCACATGTCTCTACATGAACAATATAGGATCACATCGTTTGTATCAAATACAAAGTGGGCCTCATTCATAGTGTCCCGAAGATAAGGTACCCAGCCTTATCCTTATACGATAGATTGTTTTGGCTATTACCTAAACTTTATCCACTTTTATGTCTATACATAAAGTCTAAGTATTCACCTTATAGCCAAGAGTTCTTAGTTTATTAGATTTAATAAATGCAATTCGCATATTCAATAACAATTATACTGAATAAATCTCGCTAACAACTTTATTGAGAATACATTCCATAATTTACAAACTACAAGTTTTAGGACATAAAACTCAACAAACTCTCACTTGTACTAAAACTCCGGTGAGTATAAATACATAATGTTGAGTTTATAGAGAAAAGCATATAAAAATTGAACCTCCAAGTGATAAAAATTGAACTCTCAAACTAATACAATTGTTACAATATCTACATTTATGTAAGCTTGACGATCAAATTTTATCACTTGATTAAGTTTGAGGGTTCAATTTGTACAATTAAAAATTTAAAGGTATGATTACAACTATCACTATACTTGAAAGGTAGAATCGCTATTTGCCTATAAAAAAAAAAAAAAGAAAGAAAAAAATGTGAAATAGGTACGGCGGATAGAGGGGAAAAAAATAGGAAAATGGACAAATTTCCATGTGGCACCAAAAGGTCACCAATGAATTGAGAAACAAATTGTTTTACGTGATAAAAAGAAAATGTGTTCTCTTTTTGTTCTCTAATTTACTATGGAAAATTTTCATATTACTGTGGCCGTTAATACTTCATGCATATGCTTAATTTGACATATGTTATATAAATATGAATTATATATATTTTTTTTTTTGTTTATAATGTGGGGGTAAAAATTAAACCATCAACGTAAGTGATGTCTTATCTACTAAATTATGTTCAAATTAGATTCGGTTAGACATTTACTAAACAACTGAGAACAGATAGATTTAGATTTAGGAGACATGTTTGTTGGTGTGCAATAGAGAAGAGATTGTTATGGAAGTGGTATAACAAAATGGAAAGAAGAAGGAAGAAGTAGAGAGAAAATAAGAAAGAGAAGGATAAGGAAGAAGAGCAAGAGGTGACATCGATGAGGAGGTGGGAGATAAGTGAGAGAGAGGAGAGGGAACAATTTTTTCAATTTTAATTGTTTTTGTCTAAGAAAGTATGTATAAGAGAATAAATTGATTCATTTATAAGTGTTTAAAAATTTAATTGATATAGTTATAAAAATTTAAATTTTTTCGAACAAAATATAATGGAAGGTATAATAGAATTATGACGCGTTGAGCACACACGCATAGCCACCCCCGCAATTGGGGGCTTATTCAAACTTCTTTCCCCCATGGGCTTCAACTAGTTTCATTAATATTATTGTTATTATTAAATGTGTATTACTTGTACTAGAATGAAGTTGTGTCTTGTTTGGAGCAAATACAAAGAGAATTGGGTAGTTAGGATATTTAAACAGTGGACTTGAAAGTTCATTTTTCAAGGAGTGGTTTTATAAGAATGACTTCTTGTTAGGACATGTTTAAGAGTGATTCTAAAATAGTTAAATCACTTTTGTCATTTTTTCAAAATTACTGTAAAACATGTTTTTAATAATTCAAATTTAATTTTAATAAATAAAAAATTACATTTTATATATTAAATTAATTTTGAATGATTAAAGATGTGGTTGGAACTCACAAATATAAAGTAAGTTAAGTTATGTTTAAAGTTAAATTTTGGCAGGATAAAACTACCAAAATTACTTTCATATTGCAATTCTTGTTAAGCACATGAGAGGCGATTCTCAAATTGAGAAATTTGTTTTTTAAAAAAAAAAATATTTTAAATTTTCTTAATTAAATTTTATTAAAAAAAATTATTATAAATAGAAATATAGATTATTACAAATATAGAAAAATTTTACTTGTTTATTAGTAATAGGTCGCAATTGACTTCTATCACTTAAGACCGTATCATTGAGATAATAGAAGTCTATCACAATTTATCACTAATAAACAGTGAAATTTTTCTATATTTGTAAATAGTTTGACTCATATTACTATATTTGAAAACAGCATTTTCTATTAAAACTCATTAAGTTAATTTCTTTTTTTTTGGTTTTATATATTTTTTAGAAAAATTATTATAAATGGAAAAAAATATCAAACATTTACAAATGTAGAAAAATTTCAGCAATAGATTCTAATAAACTTTTGTCAGTCTTTCTATCACTAAGTGATAAAAGTCTATCGTGATCTACTGCCCAATGATAAAAGTATGTCATGGTCTATGTTGAAATGTTTCTATATTTGAAAATAGTTTGACTCATTTTGCTATATTTGAAAACAACCCTATTTTTTATTGCATTTATTACTTAATAAAATTATTGGTATTATGAAATTTGTTTAATATTTTTTGAAGAAAATCTTTTCATTCATTTTTCGTACGAAGTAAATTCTTATAATTAATTTTAATAGCAATAAAAAAATAGTGAAACATAATCAAATTAACTCTAAATAACGAACATGAGTATTTAGACAAAAATCGAGACTGAAAATAAAATCTTAAAACAATCTACTTTTAAGAGGGCTTTGAGCTATGCCCTTTATTTATTTTTCAGGTTAAAAAAACGTTTTGGGCCTTAAACTTTCAAGAAAGTAACAACTTAGTCCCTAAACTTTTGTTTGTAACGATTTAGTCTCTATATTTTCAATTTTATAACAACTTAGTCCCTGAACTTTAGTATGTATCAATTTGGTCCCTGTACTTTAAAATTTGTAACGATTTAGCCCCTAACGAAAAAAAAATTTATCAAAATTAGATATTAATTTTTATGATGGACTAAATTATTACCGTTTATGACGATTTTTAATAAACATGTACAAAAAGGTCCTACCGAGAGTTGAATCTACGTTGCTAGATTTGAAGTTCAGAGTGCTACCCATTACACCATAGAACCACATCACTTTTATGAAAGTTTAAGGAGTAAAATTGATTTTTAATATATTATTATTTTATTTATAATTTAGAATTTATATATATAAAAACATTGAGCCTCTAATTCTTTTTATCGACTTATTTATGAAAAAAAAATCTTATTAAATCTTAGAGAAATTATTTTAAATGACAAAACTACCGAAAATATTTACAAAAAATAACAAAATATTATAATCTATGTCATGAAGGACTAAATTATTCTTATATTTGAAAGCAACTTTTTTTTTCAAGCATAAATATTTTTGATAAATATATACATAATGAAAAGGTCCTACCGGGAGTCGAACCCAGGTCGCTGGATTCAAAGTCCAGAGTGCTAACCACTACACCATAGAACCATATTACTTTTATGAAAGTTGAAAGACTAAAATTAATTTTTAATATATTATTAATTTATTTTATTTTTTAAAGTTAACTATTCATTATATTTATACCTAAATTTGGCTTGCTAAATGTGAATGCAAAGTCCAATCAAAGCCTTAATATAAGAGAAAGACACACATAACATTAAACATGCTTTTTCAATATCATTCATTAACTCTCCCAATATTCTGTCCTCAAAATTCCCGATCCCATCTTCCCCTTTCTTCGAAACAATGACTTCATCTCCTTCCTCAGAACAGCCACCGATTCCCCTGCCTCTGAAACCCATCCCCGGCAGCTATGGCTTCCCCATTTTCGGACCCATCAAAGATCGCTACGATTACTTCTACATCCAAGGCAGAGAAAAGTTCTTCCGAACGAGAATGGCTAAATATAACTCCACTGTGTTCCGAGCCAACATGCCGCCGGGCCCCTTCATCTCTTCAAATTCTAAAGTCATCGTCCTTCTCGACGCCCACAGTTTTCCGATCCTCTTCGACACCACTAAAGTCGAGAAACGCAACGTTCTCGATGGAACTTACATGCCCTCGGTCGCCTTCACCGGCGGAATTCGTGCCTGTGCCTTCTTGGATCCCTCCGAAACAGAGCACTCTGTTCTCAAACGCCACTTCCTCAAATTTCTCGCCTCTCGTCATGACAAGTTCATTCCTCTGTTTCAAAGCTCCGTGTCGGAGATGTTCGATAAGCTCGAAAAGGAATTGGAAAAGAATAACGTCGCTAGTTTCAACCCCGTCAGCGATTCGGCCTCGTTCGATTTCATATTTCGATTGCTTTCCGATCGGAGCCCCGATGAGAAATTGAGCTCCGAGGGACCGGGTTTGGTCGATAAATGGCTCAGTATGCAGCTCGCTCCGTTAGCCACTCTCGGTTTGCCCAAATTTCTCACCTGCTTCGAAGATCTCATCATTCATACCTTCCGTTTACCGTTTGCACTCGTCAAAAGCGCTTACAGGTAAAGCAATCAAAATTGAAATTAATTAACCTTCCTATATTTACTAAGACTGTCTAGAATCAGAATCAGAAACTGATTAATATTTTGTATTACAGCAAGCTTTACGACTCATTTTACGAGTCATCGGGTTCATTTCTAGACGAAGCAGAGAAGCAGGGGATAAACAGAGAGAAAGCATGTCATAATTTAGTGTTTCTAGCCGGATTCAACGCATACGCCGGAATGAAAGTGTTGTTACCGATTATACTAAACTGGGTCGGATCTGCCGGCGAGGTGCTTCATCTGAAACTCGCCGGCGAAATCAGAGCCGCCGTGAAGGAAGACGGAGGACTAACATTCAGCGCCTTAGAGAAGATGAGTCTGCTGAAATCCGTCGTGTACGAGGTTCTGAGGATCGACCCGCCGGTGCCTTACCAATACGCGAAGGCGAAACAGGATATTGTGATCGAGAGCCATGATTCTGCTTTCAAGATCAAGAAAGGGGAAATGATTTTTGGGTATCAGCCGATCGCGACGAAGGATCCGAAGGTGTTTGAGAATCCGGAGGAATTTGTGGGCGATAGGTTCATCGGAGAGAAAGGGGAGAAGCTTCTGAAGTATGTTTACTGGTCGAACGGCCGGGAGACGGAGGAACCGACGACGGAGAACAAGCAGTGTCCGGGGAGGGATCTGGTGGTGCTAGTGTCCAGAGTAGTTCTGGTGGAACTTTTCCTCCGTTACGACACGTTCGCCGTCGAGGGAACTCGGTCATCGTTGGGTTGGTCCGTTAAGGTTAAATCGTTGACTAAAGCCTCATCGTAGTCAACGGTTGCCCTGGGTTTCTGTAGACTTGACAGCGCTCGATTGTTTGTATACGTTAAAAGCAAATAAAGATTAAAACTCAATTTTAATCTTTGTAATCTCAATTATTCAATTTAGTTCATGTAATTTTAATATTAATTTATGGTTGATATTTTTAAAAAAGTTATATTATATATTAACCAATTTTTTTATATTTATTATATAATTGTTACTGTATTTAGTTAATTTTGATAAAAGTTAACTAAGAATCTAAATTTAAAGTTTATGAAAATACTAAAACTAAATTCATTACACCAATTTGAAAGTAGAACCAAAATAATATTTTAATGTGAAAATAAATAATAGTTTATATTATAATTTAAAATTATTGGTGTTTTGGTGTTTTGTGGGAGCTGGAGGGTATTAATTTATAATCCTTGCTTTTGATTAGTTTATATTTTGTAATAAATAATTAAATGTTACGTTATCTCTTTACATTTTTTTCGATTTAATTTAATAAAAGTGGGTTAGCTTAAGGGGATAGAGCTGTCGAGTGGGGAAGGGAAGGGAAGTTGAAATTCTCACATTCCTATCCAATTCTTCCAATTTCAAAAAATTGGGTGGGTCCAAATTTTGTTTTTTTTTTTTTTTTTCTTCTTTTTTTGGTCTTTTCTTTTTCCTGATGAAATGATAATAAATTTATAAAGCCAATTCAACTTGGTTCGAATCTAAAAAATTTAAGAATAATGAGTGTTGATACCAAATTTTGTACAAGTGAATTGATCATACTTTAAAATGACAATAACAATAAATTTATATTTTAGGGAGAAAACTAGTTTGCAAGTTTACAAAAGACTACACACTGGTGTGATGTAGACCATACGTACTTTGATGCCTAAATTAGAAAGTCTGAAGATTTGTTGACAAATTAGATGACTAGCTTAACATTCACTTACCTTATTTCACTACTTACTTTTCCTTATTTATAGTACACTTTTGGTGGCTGAATCCTTTTTCGTTTATAATTTTTCCTAGACTCTCTGATATCTACTCTCCTCATAGGGCTTCATTATGCGTAAAAGGCACGTTTTTGTGGCTCGACCTTCGTCAAGGTAAGGGCTAAGCGAGTTGAATTGGCATTAGGCCACATTGACTATCTTTTAGGGCCCATGTGGGCCAAATTCGTGCTTTGGATGCACAATTGGGCGGGCTCGACCAAAGCCAAGGCCGATAGGCCCAATTGGTCCTCTTCCTTAAGCCTATTTCCTTCTTGTTATCAGCCTAGTTGTGTGATGGTTCAATTGTGTAATGCATATGTGATATTTTTAAACAAGTTTTCCTACATTTAACCCAAGTATAAACTAAAAATAGGTTTCTCAATGTGTCCGAGGTCGAACACAAAGACTTACTTTTTTATTTGTAATTCCTAAAGAGTGAATGATTTCTTTATAAAAGAAATTTAAAGAAGTAATTTGTATAAAGTAAGAAAAATATGCTAACAAATGATGGAAATGGTGAAGTGATTTGTGCACAGCAGTTTGTCAGCAAAAAAGTAATATGAATGGGAAAACAGGGTTAGAGGGCCATTATCATCTATCCTTAGAACATACCTTAAACTTTATTTCATGTTCTCAAACTTATTTGGGTTACACCTCTCAATTAGCAAGCCACATACTTCATATCTCTATGAAGTACGGATGAAGCTTTCTTGAACTTAAGGTTATTTCTTTTTCTAGAAACACTTCTTACTTTGTTTAATGAAATCCACAATCACTTACTCTCTCAAGCAGTTGAGTATAACTACTTATTTCGATTAGTTAAATGGAAATAAGTAATGAGTTCAAACACATTATGTAAAAATGAAATAAACTTAAGTTTTGTTCTTTGGAAAGATAATAACTTTGCCCAACCCCTGATACATTTAGTTACTCATGATTTTAAAAAACAAAATGGAAAGGGTTGAATAAATGGAATTCATGGAAGATATATGAAATTATGAAGATGATAGAGTTGTTACAGAAATACTCAATGTCTTGAAGTACAAAGTAAACAACAAATGCAAAAATAAAGATAGAAAGCAAGAATCTAGTTGGCGGTGACAATCTCTTGTTCCCGTCGGCGGTGGACGCATGCTTCCCTGCACGCAGTGGTGAAATAGTTGGTCAGCGAGAAGGTTACTCTCTCGAGTTCTCTATCTCTAGTTGTCTTCTTGGAAAGGGTTTGCTTCATACGGCCAAAGTCTAGAGATTTCAACAACATTTTTTTGTCTTTGGCCTGGTCTATTTATAGGGCCTGTGTTGTACTTGAGATGTTGGCATTTCCTTGCTGACGATGCACTGTAGACAATGCGTCTGCTCTTCGTCAACCTCTGACCAGTAGGTGGTGGATTTCAGTATTGCAATCAGGGCAGAATATCTTCCAAAGGTCAAGTTGCAGATGTCAAAGATCCCAAAGCATGCGTCTCACGATCATAGGTTCTGCGTTTGACAGCTTGATGGACAAATACATTCAGCTCGCATTTTTCTACAAAAGATCAAACATTTGAGATAGATTTTATCTTAAGAAAATTAACCTTAAACAATTTAATCACGCAAAATGCAAAGAAGATTTTTATCAATGAATCTAAGTCAAGATTGCCGCATAATTCATTAAGTTCTCTCCATTCTTCTAAGAAAAAACTATCATAACTTGTATTTCTACACGTTATCACTTCCTTAACTCAATGTTTACTCGTTTGCTATAGTTTTCTTGGTCAAATAACCTTCTTTTCTTTTCTAAGTCGCTTTTCCACATTAACCCTAATCCAATGATAATAACTTTATAAACAGGGGACACTAGAAATTAAAAGTTTATACATAATTAATTTAATTTGTAGAAAAAAATACAAAGATTTAACTAGATTGCAAAAGGACATTTCTACTTTGAAGTTTGGACTAATCTAATTTGTTATCCATGTTACGAATTAAGTTGGTAATATGAGAAAACAAACAATCCTAATCAATGCTCACTCTATCTTTTTCTCACTAGCTTCAGTCGTATCCCTTTGAAAAGTTTCAAATCTTAATTTTTATTTTTTAAGTGTAAGAAGCTAGCTCTTACATTTTATGAAGAAATAATTGTTAGTCAGTGGGAGTAGCAATGAATAAAGATGGTATCAAAAATTTTTAAACAATAATAATACTAATCTCTTCCAAAGCAAGGGAAGGGAGAAAGATAAGTTGGAGTGAGAATCTTTTTTCTAAATTAGCATCTTAATATCGTAACACATCAAATTAAGAAAGAACAAATAAATGTTTAGCTTTTTGCTAGTTACAACCTTAGGAAGTAGACATGAAAGAGACCATAAAAGAGTTTATCTCACATTCTTAAAGTTAAAATGCCGAGTTTGAAACCTCAGACACCTAAATCCGACTTAAGTCGAACTTTTAAATTAAAAGTGCCATTTTTTTTTAATGGTTAAATTTATACATGCAAAAGAAAGGTCAATGTGGATGGCATCCATGCAAATCTAGCTGATTTTTTTTTTTTTTTCCTTTTTTATGGTACTTCAAAGGAAAATTAGTACTAACCCATTCCTTTTTACTTTTGGTCAAACAAAATGATAGTTTACAACTAAACACAATTTGCTTTTGATTTTGATAGATTCCTACATTGTTATATAAAGTAACTATATTGTGACTTGCAAAACTCCTATATTACTGAAACAAATTTTAGAAGTGTCACATTTATGACTTATTCTTAGCCTTTGATTTAAGTTAAATATATATTTTAGTTTAGTCCTAAATTTTTCTTCTTTTTCTTTCAATCAGGTCTTTTTAAATTTTCAATTTCATCGATGTTAGTCATTTAAAATTAGTAGTTTGCATGAATTTGTCAATCATTAATATACTCACATTTTAATGGTTACTTTTTTAATAACGTTTTACTATATATATATATATATATAAGTCATATAATAAGTGAATTCTAGATTTGATTAGTGAGTAAGGTTTATATATCTTTTTTTAAAAAAAAAAAATTATATATCTTCAAATTAAAACAGAGTACTTTTAATTGAATTAGTAAAGTTTATTTTTGACCCTACATCATTATTTGTCAATTAATTCAACGGTTTTGTGATTAATTGGAAAGGAAAAATTGCAATGCAATATTATCAATATAGTGACCAAAATTTTTCTTGGAACTCTTAAAAAACACAGAAAAAAATGCTATTGGAACTTTTTAATATGGTTTAGCATTTAAAATATAGTAATGATTTTTTTAATCAAAAAATTAATTAATCACGATTTTTTTTTCTTTTCTTTTTTTTTTTTTTTAATTAAATCCCCGAGGCACTTCTTAATTTAATATGCCATGAGTTTGGTTATTTCTTTTTTAAAGTTTGATTACTTGTTTTTTAGTTTGCACGAAACAAGCTATTATATTTAAATATAAATTTATTTTAAATCTCATTTTTATTTGAGCTCTTTTCAAATATAGCAAAAAAAGAATTAAAATGTTTACAAATATAACAAAATTTCATTATCTATCTACAACAGATCTCGATAGACTATTATCTGTGTCATGATAGACACAAATAATAGTCTATTGCTGTCTATCGCAAATACAGTGTGATATTTTACTATTAACGATAGCGATTTTGCCATTTAAAATAATTTCTCTTTTTATTTTTTATTTTTATAAAAAAAAATATCAATCTCATTCTCATTCTCAAGTTGTATTATTATTATTATTATTATTATTTCTTTTACATCATTTGACATTTTTCTTTAACCTTTTTCTGGACTCACGAGTCACGATTAATCTTTTTGAACTTTTTTTTTTTCCTGTTATCTCTTCTCTTCAATCTATTTTCAATCTTATGATATTTTTCTACTTTTTTTTCTCCAATTTTTTTTAAAACTTTTTTTTTCTCTAGAATTTATTCTTTTTTCTAACTTTTTTTTTCTAGTTAAATTATTTGTAACCCTCACTCTATAACCAATTGTTTTCAATTTTCGTCCATTCTTTCAACTATTTCTCCATTTAAAATTTGCTCATCTCTTTCTAATTTTTCTTTCTTCAAAATGTTTCACCCCTCTCTCACTTTCCTATCTCCAAAATTTTCCTCCCTCTCTTCTTTTTCCTTCGTAATTGTTTTTGTATCTTTTCTAAGTCTATTTCTCTTAAAAAGTTTTTGTTTAAAAATTACTTTTATTAAAATATTGTTTATTATATTTTTGTGTATATATTTACAAGAATTATACAAAGATCAAATATACCATAGTAATTACAAAATAAGAAAATACAAGATAAGGAAATTATGCCTAAATACATTATTCTAATTAACCCATAAATTACGTTAACACCCTCCCTCAAACTCAAAATGGTAAAGTAGGGACCAACTTGAGTTTGCAAAGTAATTGAGTGAAGCGAGCATGAGATAAAGCTTTGGTGAAGATATCAGCGGATTGTTCTACAGTAGATATGGATTGTAGATGAAGGGTGCTACTCTGAAGATGATAGCGAACAAAATGACAATCATTCTCGATGTGCTTCATGCGTTCATGAAAGACATCATTATGGGCAATCTGAATGGCATTGCGATTGTCGCAATGAAGAATAGTGGCAAATTGTTGAGGGGCCCCCATATCTGCAAGGAGCCAATAGTAATTCTGAAGTTCCATTATCAAGTGCACAGTATTCAGATTCTGTGCTGGAACATGAAATAACAGTTTGTTTCTTGCTACACCAGGAAATAAGAGATTCCCCTAAATAGAAGCAATAACATGTGGTGGATCGTCTATCAATAGGATCGCCAGCCTAATCAGCATCAGAGTATCCAGATAAAACCAAAGATGACGGTGAAGAAAACTGAAATCCATGCCCCAGAGTACCTTTCATATAGCTTAAAATGTGAAAAACAACAGTGAAATGTATAATGCGAGGAGCTGCCATGAATTGGCTAACAACATGAACTGCATAAGCAATATTTGGGCAAGTTATAGTTAAGTAAATCAGGTTACCAACAAGTTGCCGGTTCAAGGTGGGATCTTCGAGAGGAACACCATCAAAAGGAGTCAACTAAACATTTGAATCCAATGGTGTTGAGGATGTGACCAAGTTACTGATACCAGATTGAGCCAAGAGATTAGAGGCATATTTTGCTTGAGATAAGTAATATCCATCGAAGCAGGATGAGATCTTAAGTTTAAGGAAATAACCGAGTGGGCCCAATTCTCTCATCTCAAAGTACTTTCCCAAATAACATTGCAGATCTAACATAACTTGAGGATCGTCTCCTGTAATAATCATGTCATCAACATATAAAAGGACGAGAAAAATACCATAAGTAGTCTAGCGTGTGAATAGTGCTAAATCATGAGAGCTGGAGGTAAACCCTAGTTGAGTGATGGTAGAATTGAAAGTTGCAAACAAACCGTGGAGTTTGTTTTAGGCTGTATAGGGCACGACGAAAAAGACATAATTTTTGAGGTGGAGGAGAGGTGTCAGGTGGTGGCTTCATATATACCTCTTCAGATAGAATGTCATTGATAAATGCATTTTTAACATCCATCCAAAGAAAAGGCCACTGTTTGGCAGCTGCTACTACTAAAAGATTGCAAACGAATGTCATTCGGGCAATTAGAGCAAATGTCTCCTCGTAATCAATACCATATTCCTAAGAATAGCCTTTGGCCACTAGGTGAGCTTTATACTATTCAATAGATCCATCAAAGTGAGTTTTGATTTTATAAATCCACTTACAGCCAATAGGTTTCTTGCCAGGGGGTAGGTCAACATAGTCCCAAGTATGAGTCTTTGCTAAAGCCTAAAGTTCCTCTTTCATTGCTTGCTACCACAAATCGTTAGTACAGGCCTCTTGATACGAGGAAGGATCAACTAAAGACATGATAGTGGAAAAACAATGATAATCTTGAAGATGAAGGGGAGTTTCTCTTTCCCAGGTGGATCAGTGAACATGTGTAGGTTCAAGGTCAGCATGGGGAGCAGATGACAAATTCGGGAGCATGTCGATGGAATCAGATTGATTGAGCTCGAAGATGGGTATTGTATGGGACTCAGGGTCAAGTAAAGGATCACAGGTAGAAAATAGATTAGTAGAGGGATCAATGAAGAATGGGTCATGAGGACTAGAGAGGGAGGTGATAACTTGTAGAAATACAAGTTATTATATGTCTTTCTCCTAGAAAAATAGAGTTTAAATAGAGAATCATGCAGTAGTTGATGCTAAATTCTATTGATAAATCTTCCTATGCGTTCTACTCTTGTATATTGATGAAGATAATTATTTTAAACCTTTTTAGCCTTAAATGCATGTTTTAACGCAGGAACGTGAGCAACTTGTATATGCGTTGGCAACCTCTTAACGCAGGAGTATGCATTGGCAACCTGTGGACGTGTTGACAACCCTTCAACGCAAGATGATACGTTAGCAACCCATGGATGCGTAGATATAACTTGAACACATGAACCCAAAGTTATCCGTGGACGCATATCAACAAGACAGCAGAGAATCAGATAATAATCTTGAGATTGTCGGGAGATTGATATGCTTGATATGCGACGAGAGTGGTGGATTGAAATTAAACTGGAAATCACGCAATTAGGCGAAATGGACGCAAGGCAGAAATTCAGCCTCCAATCATGCAGATTTGCCAGCGATTGCAACGCAACATCTATAAAAGGGCAGATTTAAAGGTGAAAATGTTGTTGGACCTCTCGAAAGAATTTCTAAGTGACAGCAGAGTTCTCTCCAGACGACAACCAGAGACAAATAGCTCGGAAGAGAAGGGTCTTCCCTCCGCCTGACCACTTCACAGCAGAACTCACGCTACCATCCCGGTGAGCTCAAGACATTGAGAAGCCATTTCATGCTTTCTATCTCTTTTCTTACTTTTGTTTTAGTTTATTAGCAAGGAATTGTATTGTCTAAAACAGTTATTCCATTCATCAATCTATACATCTTCCATGGCTATTCATTTCTCATCACTTTCCATTTGTTGTTTATCGTCCATGTGTAACTAACTCTCTCAAGGGTCATGAGTTACGTTATCATCTAAATAAAGAACCGTAGAAGACTATTTCATCTTGTCAAGTATTCTTAATCAAATGCTTATGTCCATCTAGCTAATCGATATAAGTAGCAATAATTAGACTACTCGGGAAGGTAAGTGATTGTGGAACTCAGTTGACAAAGCTAAGAAGTGTTACCTAGGGATAGGAATAACCTTGGTATTTAACACTCTCCTATGCGTTATAACGCATAGCGGCTGACAACCGGGAGAAGACATATAACGCATAGCGGCCGACTCTTCTCCCGATTGTCAGCCGCTATGCGCTATATGTCTATAACCATAGGAGAGAGTTAAGTACCAAGGTTATTCCTATCCCTAGGTAACACTTCTTAGCCTTGTCAACTGAGTTCTACAATCACTTACCCTCCAGAGCAGTCTGATTATTACTACTTATATCGATTAGCTAGATGGACATAAGCATTTGATTAAGAATACATTTGACAAGATGAAATAGTCTTATATGGTTCTTTATTTAGAATGATAATGCAACCCGTGACCCTTGAGAGAGTTAGTTACACATGGACGATAAACAGCAAATGGAAAGTGATGAGAAATGAATAGCCATAGAAGATGTATAGATTGATGAACGAAATAACTGTTTTAGACAATACAATTCCTTGCTAATAGACTAAAACAAAAGTAAGAAAAGAGATAGAAAGCATGGAATGGCTTCTCAATGTCTTGAGCTCGCCGGGATGGTAGTGTGAGTTCTGCTGTGAAGTAGTCAGGCGGAGGGAAGACTCTTCTCTTCCGAGCTATTTGTCTCCAGTTGTCGTCTAGAGAGAACTCTGCTGTCACTTAGAAATTCTTCCGAGAGGTCCAACAACATTTTCACCTTCAAATCTGCCATTTTATAGATGTCGTTTTACAATCGCTAGCAAATCTGCATGATTGGAGGCTGAATTTCTGCCTTGCGTTCATCTCGCCTAATCGCGTGATTTCCAGTTTAATTTCGATCCACCACTCTCCCCGCATATCAAGCATATCAATCTCCCGTCAATCTCTCAAGATCATTATTTGATTCTCCGCTGCCTTGTTGATATGCGTCCACGAATAACTTTGGATTCATGCGTTCAAGTTATGTCAACGCATCCATGGGTTGCTAACGCATCATCCTGCATTGAAGGGTTGTCAACGCGTCCACAGGTTGCCAACGCATACTCCTGCGTTAAGAGGTTGCTAACTCATCTACAGGTTACTCGCGTTCCTGCTTTAAAACATGTGTTTAAGGCTAAAAAAGGTTCAAAACAATTATCTTCATCAATTTACAAGAGTAGAACGCATAGGAAGATTTATCAATAGAATTTAGCATCAACTACATGATTCTCTATTTAAACTCTATTTTTCTAGGAGAAAGACATATAATAACTTGTATTTCTACAAGTTAGAGGTATGAAATAGGGAAAGACTAAAGAACATACAATTGTTCCCAAAAAGTTACATGGCGAGAGATACGTAATCATTTAGAGATAAGACCCAACAATGAAGCCTTTTATGCTCAATGCCATAACCAAAGAATCAACATAAACGAGCACGAGGTTCAAGTTTGGTATGTTCATGAGGGTATGCAGTAGAACAAAGCATGCATATCCAAAGGCTTTAAGATGAGAGTAAGAAGGAGGAGTACCACATAACTATTAAAAAGAAGATGGGTTCTGGATAGATGAAGAAGGAAGGCAATTGATAATATAAACAGATATGAGCTTACTACTTTGTATTTGTATTGTATTTTAGTTTCTATTTCATTTTAGTCACTATATTTTCAGTTATCCAAATTTATTTTATGTATCTTCAAAAATTAATTTTTATTAAAATTTGTTAAAATATATTTTTTAAATTTATTAAAAGAATACTAATAGGCACTAATTTATTTTATTAAAAAATAATCAATAAACTAGCAATAGCAATAGGTACTATTTAATATTTTTTTAATTATAAAAATAAAAATTACATATTTAAAAGTGCAAGGATTAACATAAAATGAAACCAATTATGATTTTTTTTCCAAAGACAAAAACAATTATGATCTCTATTATTAATATATATATATATATATATATATATATATTTGTTCAAAGAAGTTAATTATAACACAATCATTGACTAAAAATACCTATTCTAAATTCACTCTCAATTATGCAATTTTTTAAAAAAACTTTCCAAATATATGCCTTAAAACTGGCTATATCGTAATGTCAATTAAGGATTAAATTAATTTCCAAACAAAGTTAAGGATTAAATTATTTTAAAACAACGTGACAACCCCATCAATTATGTTAACTTCTCAACATTATTGTCCACGTCTTCTGTCTCTTAGGTGGTACCATATTCTAGAATTGTTTTTTTATAGGAAAAAAATATCATTTTGTCCATACGATTTTTGGGTTTAAGTTTTCATTTGATTCCTTCGTTTTAAAATATTACACTTTCCGTCCTTGGTTTTGAGTTTAATTTCAATTTAGTCCCTAGATTTTAAAATATTACAGGTGCACCCATAATATTTGAGTTTTGTTTCAATTTAGCCTCCAGGTTTCATGATTTATACTTTTAACCTCACTTTTTACTAAATACCCATTTTCAGTCTTACACATTAATGTCTATTAATTAATTTAAAATAATTTTAAACTAAAATTTTAAAATTAATTTTAATAGTAATAAAAAAAAACGTAATAAAGCTTAATTAATATAGACATTAAACACTAAAGACTAAAACTGAAAATTTGAGGTTAAAAATATAAATCTTGAAACTTCAAAACAAAATTGAACTAAAACTCAAATTTCAAGGATAAAGTTGTAATATTTTGAAACCTAGTGACTAAATTTAAATGAAACTAAAAACTTAAAAACTAAATATATAACATTTAAAAATTTAGGAATTAAATGAAAAGTAACCTCAAATATTAAGTATTTCACATGGATTTATAAAGAGTGGTTTTGCCTTCAACACTAATATTAATTATTTACTTAGTCATTCTATCATAAATCTTAGAAAAATAAAAAGATTTCATGTGAATTATTTAAATCAACTTAGTTTAAAAGTGGCGTAGCTTTTAAAATCATTTTACCATCAAGTGTATTTTTAGAGTTATTAATTGTAATTTGAAGTAAATAAATATTTAGTAATATTTTCCAAACTCTAACTTGAAGAATAAAATAAAAATGTTTAAAAGTAGGTGAGTATTTCCCTTTTTTTTTGAATGAATCTCAAAAGTGATCATTATCAAGTTTTTATAAATTAACATAATTAAAAAGTGTTTTCTTTTTAAAAAAAAAATAATAATATAGGGATTGAAAATCAAACATCTTACTTTGACGTTAATAATACATATTATATGATATTTGAGCTACCTTCGTAATCAATTTTACCAAACTATAAAAATTAACAAAATACTAATATTTACCTTCACAAACTACAAAATCGCTAAAGTGAGTTTAACTCGTAATTAGCAAGACTTTTTTCTCTAGATGTCGAAAGTTCGATCTCCATTCCCGCTTGTACTCTAAAATAAATGCAAAATCAATCCTAAACCAAACATAAAATAAATATTAGATATTAGATAGTATCCCTTATAACAACAAACTTCCAATCCTTTTTTTTTTTTGTAATCAATGCATGAGCACTGGTCATTTTCATTTATTAATAAATTTGGACTTTGTCATTGAAAGGGATGTTTCCATCAAAATCCAAACATCTGTAAATAGGATCAAGTTGTTGTTTCTATGATTTATACATGACTTGTGTCATTATTAGTGGTTTATGAGTTAACATTCCTACTCCATTCATGATCCTTAATGTATCTTAAATTTTAAGAGAATTTTATAAATGTATCTTAAATTTTAAGAGAATTTTATATAATCATCATATAATTTAATCATTTATTTTAGTTCAACGTGTGAGAGTAGAAAGTTGAACCTGTTAAACTATATTCAAATTGATTATACAGTTCAATCTTACACTTCCAATCATCAAATTAAAACTAACACTTGTCTAAACGGGATAAATTAATGCTCTAAATTAGTTGTGTTTACATTTTACTATTTGATTATATTAAATTAAAAGTTTTTGGTAGCCAAAGAAAAAAATTAATGATCCACTATTTGCTAATGGTCGTGGACTTGTTCTCCTTTTAATTGTTGGGCTTAGAAATTTATGAGTCCTCGTAACCATGGCCCATGGACCCATAACTAAGCCCAAAAGGAGAAAAATGTCTTTATCAATCTTTAAACTCGAATGACTTAAATTGTTATCAATTTGAAAATATATTGACTGAATTGTTAATATTAATGTTTGATAAGTGTAGGAATTGCTTTTTTTTAAAAAATAAAATAAATAAATAAATCTAAAATAATTTAGAATTAATTTTTCAACCATTAATTGAAATGTGCTTTTTAATAGGGTAATGGACAGAAATCAGCCCACACAACTTGTATCACTTTCTTTTTTTCTTTTCTTTTTTTAAGTATAATTTTCCCCGCTAATTTACGGATCATTTTTTAAAAATGAGAATTGCACATTTTGAAATCGGTTCATCCTAAAATCATTTTGAATGCAAACATAATTAATTCAAAATCATTTTAAATATATGAAAATTACTATTAAATTTTTGGAAACAAACATTAATATGGTTGTATGAAAATCAATTATTAAAGAGAAAATTAGTTCAAGCAATGACTAAAGAGAAATTACTTTTTTATCTATGAGTTTTCAACTTAAACTCATAGATTTATTAGATCTCTCAGCTTTTGAAATGTATATTTTTTAATCCCTAAGTTTTAAGTTTTGAGAAATAGGTTTAAATGGTCCTGGAGTTAGTTTTGCCGTTTGTTATGGTAACACCCTAATTTTATGTTATCTTTTAATGCTGACATAAAAAGTTTTAAATGGATTATATAATACAAACAAAAACATCTTCTCTCTCGTCTTCTTCAAAAACCAAAAACTCAAAGACGAAAAAGGTAATCTTACCGTTGACTAAATTTAAGTACCCAATCTTAGTTTTCTATCTCACCAAATAATCCTCTCCCTTCCTTGCCTCTATGTTGTTTCTAATGACATGAGTCTGTTTTGCATAACTTCGGAGTTGATTTTTTTTTTTTTTTTTGCTAGATTATGTATTTTGGTTTCATAGTTTGTGTTTCGGAGTTACTTAGCATTGGAGTTCGGTGAAACTATTGGTATTTACGTTCGACATTTGGATTGCACATATTGTTTCATAGATATAGATATTAAATGTTTAGGATAATTAAATATATGTATTGAATTTACTAATTTTGTATATGTTGTTGGTGAATTTGGACTTGATGAAATTGGCCAAAAGTCAGGAAAAAATAAAAAGATAAATACAAGATAGAGTAGATTTATTTAATCATAACTTATTAAGATACTTATTGAGATAAGTGGGAAAGATCTATCTTCTCTTTACCCTAAGAGGAAGAGATAAAACTCTATCTCATTCTCTCTCTATAAATACATCATTATGGCTAGAGAACTTCAACTTGATATTCAACTAGGTCACATAACTTAAACTTGTACTTGATTTGGGATCTTGAACTAAAACTTTGACTTCTTCCGAATTCTACGATTCTCTTATTGACTTAAGCATCAGAGTATTTTTTTTTTTCTTTGTTTTATCTTCCTTAAATTATAAATTTACCATTAATGACATGTAAAGGTCAAATACATTCTCCCTCGGCGAAAATTTGGTATCAACGGTACATAAACCAAAACTATATAACTACTTAGTTAAATGCAAAAGGCCAAGTCATAAATTAAATTTAGTATTATTTAAATTATTCTTATATTATTGAATTAATCAATCAATTACAATAAAAGATATTAAAGAGTAAATAATATAAATTAGTTAAAATAATATAAAATATTAATTGTAAAGGTATTGGTTGAAATTTATAAAGAGTAAATAATATATATATTATAATAATTGATTAATATTAATATTAATTAGTTAAAGTGTATTTTTTATTGTTCTATCTCCCAGCCATAGAAGCTATGAAGCGTCTGGTGTGAATTGATTCTTAAGCCAGCCAACTTTGATTGGGAAAATAAGTGAGTTTTAACATTAAATGATGACTAATGTTGTGGCCATAACTGACTCTATTAAAGAAAAGGGAAGCAAGGGAAGCTTCAGTCACTTTCATAATCTGGTCATTCTCCAACAATACAAAACCATCATAATTGCCAGACTCTAATGAAGTAACACATATAATTTGGTAAGTAAAGGTACCTTTTTGGTAAAGCAATCAAACTCTAGTAACGACACTAAGACAACCACTCCACTTCAACAAGTGTGTTCCATGAAAATCAACACAATGTTTAGATGATTCCTTCAGATAAACAAAATCTCTGAAGAAAAATATGAACCATGCTACATAAATAACATAAACGTAAAGTTTCAATCAGAGTATAACAAAAACTATAGCAACTTGATACATGTTATATGGTGAGGTGATTTTAAGTATTAACCCCAAAAATTCAATCTTATCGTGAGGTGCACAGTCGTACCAACCGTGTTATTACAAAAATTTTCAATTACTATGAACTCCTATTGAAACAACTACATTCTTCGGATAACCTACGGTAGTAGTTATTATCTCAAACAAAAGTCCCCATTCAAACGGGGTAAAGTGAAAACATACAAACTACTGAATAAAGAGAAAAGCCGCAAACCGATTCTTGGGATTCAAATGCTACTCTCCGAGCATGTTCTGGAAAAGCAAAGTTTTAAGCAGTCACGGCTTGCTTCTGTGTAAAAGCAATGCCCTTCTCAATGCTTGCCTTCAATTCTGGCTTTAGAGCTTCAAGAGCCTTCTGCTCATACTCAGATAAACTTTGGAGATCAGACGTTACAAAGGCTTCAATTCCTTTCCTCCCAAGCTTAACCCTCGATGCAAAGAAGGGAAGCTCAGTTAGATCAGACTCCACAAAAGTGCACTCATATACATCAGTATCTCCATCCAAAGCACGAAGAGATGATTCCACAAATCTTGCTGCAGCATATGCCATGGAAAGGGTAGCGGATCCTGCCCCAGCCTTCGCTTCCACAACTTCGGTTCCCGCATTTTGAATCCTAACAGTCAATTCTTGAATTTGTTCATCTGTAAAACTCACTGAAGGTCTCGTCTTTGATAGCAAAGGAAGAATTGTTATTCCTGCATGTCCCCCAACAACTGGGACATCAACGTCGATCAGTTTAAGGTTCTTCTTTTCAGCAACGAAAGTGTTTGCCCGAACAACATCCAATGTAGTAACCCCAAAAAGCTTCTTAGGATCATACACACCCTTCTGCTTTAGAACTTCTGCTGCAATTGGAACAGTTGAGTTCACAGGGTTGCTAATAATATGAATGAAAGCATCGGGACAATTATCAGCAACTGCCTCCACCAAACTTTTCACTATGCCAGCATTTATGTTGAAGAGGTCATCACGAGTCATACCGGGCTTTCTCGGAACCCCAGCAGGTATGACAACAACATCTACACCTTTTAAAGCATTGGCTAATTCAGAAGGTCCAGTGAAATCCTGAACTTTGGAGGGAGTGTTGCAGTGGCTAATATCAGCAGCAACTCCCTTGACATTTGCAATATCATAAAGGTTAAGGGTGGCAACTAATGGCGACATCTTGATGAGAAGTGCCAGTGGCTGACCTATTCCTCCAGCAGCTCCAAGAACAGCCACTTTGTAAGAGGCTTGAGGTTGAAGATTTTTGCATACATTCTGGTTCACTCTTTGAGCTGACGGAGCAAGATGACACCATAGGGCGGCACTGCTCTGTTTCCCAAGGAAAGATGACCCTGAGTCACAACGAAGAAATGAAGCTGCCTTGAGGCCACAGAAGGTCTGAAGAGTCTCTTGTGAATTGATTCTTAAGCTAGCAGATTTTGATTGGGAAAATGAGTTGAGATTAATATTTAGTGATGCAGTTGCTCCATTTAACAAAATAGTTGATGATGTTGCTGCCATAACTAACCCTGTTAAAGAAAGGGGACGCAAGGGAAGCTTAAGTCATTTTCATAATATGGTGATTCTCCAACAAGACAAAACCATCAAACTGGCTAGACTCTAATGAAGTAACACATATAATCTGGTAAGTAAAGTTTTCTTTTTCATAAAGCAATCAGGAGAATATATCTAGTAAGAAAACTAAGACAACCGCTCCAACTTCATGTTCCATGAAAATCAACACAATTTTCAGATAATCTTCAAGAAAAACAAAATCTCTAAGAAAACATGAACCATACTACATAAATAACATAAATGTAAAGTTTCAATCCTTGAACTTACAAATATTACCTAGATCAAAGTAAATTAAAAAATCATAGCAATCTGATACAAGTTATAATTTACCAAAATGGAAAAAAGGAGACTGATGAAATATTTAATGGAAAAAGGAAGACCACTGACAAGATGTTATACAGTTTTACAACACAGCCGACTATTCAGATTATTCATAAAATAGATACTAGAAAACATATTTCAACTTTGTAACTACAGAAGGTTATGAATAAAAATAAAAATTAAAGGCAAAATTTATCAAGTTATATTAGCAAAACAAAGAAGAATTCTATGACTTTATGCTACTCATTCGTAATTCATCAGTTCTCTTTTAACTATCAAACATGACAATTTAAGAAAAAGCACTTGATTGTCCATGTAAAGTTGTGGCCCAACATTTTTTGTTCTCACTTAAAAAGGTTTCATTTGGTATCATCAACCGATATGTTGTTGTGAAAACCTCCTACTACATTCAGGCATTCAAGTTTCTAGTAGAGCTGAAATTTCTATAAGGGATTGAGTTGCAATCGGGTAAAACTTCTTCCTATCCAAATCAAATTCCCTTCTCTTCACATTATCACTCAAACAAACATATCCCTACAAACACAAACAAACAATCCCTCATTCCCATTCACATTTCTCATCCTTCAGAATTGATTTTGCATTAAACAGAAGAACACAAAGTTTCATTATAGCATTCATTAGAAATGCAAGAGAAACAGTAATTGATCGCCATGGGAAAAAACTCTAGAAAGAAAAATCACAAAAATGTAGAAAAGATATGTGGCAGAAAGTTGAGTTCCCGAGAAAATGAATGGAATCAAACCTCAGACACAAGCTTGAAGACAAATTCGGCCTTGGGGCGCGATGAAGTTGCAGACCTGCAAATCCAAAGCACATTCCTGATCAAAAACAAAACGAAATGGCAATGGAGAGAGATAGAAAAGAGAAACCCACCAAAGCTTAAGATATGGCCTACGAGTAGAACCGATTCCAGCGCCTTCTTCGAGCGATGAGAATGGATGAACTTGATGATACCAAATCAAACCCTAATGGCAATTTCTCCTGGGTCGGTTGAACTTGTTCGACGGTATTATTTAAACCGAACCGATCCGGTTCGGTTCGATTTGCGGGTCGGCTTGGTTCCTTAGACTGCTACTGCAAAAGCACAAGAAAATTGTGATGACGCCACTCTTTTTTGAACCAATTCATATTTGAAAATGCTTAGTGAGCGGAAATTAGAGAAATTTACATGTTATTTTTTATTTTAAAATTCAACAAATTAATTCATACAAAGTCAAAGTGAGCTCACAAGTAGTTAATGCGTTTAAATCTAACAACTACTCGTTATTAGTTGAATATTTAAATAAATTTAAGGTAAATTTTATTTTTTAAGTTGAACAATTTTTTTTTCTTTTCATTATTCGTTTGTTTTATAATTAAAAAATTTTGTTTTATTTCAAGAAAATAACAAAATAAGAAATAAAACAACCCAAAAGTATCGTGATACTTTTAAAGCAAATGATATAATCTAAATTCATAAAGATTAGATATTGTGGACTATAAATTTCAAATCTATAAATATTAATAAATAAGAATACTAAGAAGTTAAAGTGTGGGCCCTCAAATACCTATTACCTTTCAAGATCAAGGTCTATAGTTAAATGAGTTTAAATATACAACTACTTATTCTTAGTTGATTATGAGAGCCACCACCTACCTGCAATTCAAAAATCCACATTCGATTCACGATACTTTACATTTTATATTAATGCTTACTACTTGATGTTCAATGTTTTTCTACATTTCTTTCGGTTTCCATCACAAGATCCTAACTAATATCTCTCTTGGCCTTGAGTTCTACTAAAAAAGTAGAGGAATATTTTAGGTTAAAATATCATTTTGGTGCATAGTCGTTTTATTTTGATCCTTGTACTTTCAAATGTCCAATTTTTGTCCTTATACTTTCAATAAAGCTTAAAAATAGTCTCTCTTATTAAATTAGACATAAAAAATAAGGTGAGTTGGCAAAATATATATATATATATATAAGATAAAAAAAATATATGATAAGAAAAAATAAAAAATCAAACATTTGAGTTTAAAAAAATCTATTTTTTCTTTTTTTCTTTTTTACTTTTGAGTTACTCTCTCTTTTTCCCTCCCATCTTCTCTTTCTTCTTCTTCATCTTCTCCATCAAACTCTATCCTCCTCTTCTTTCTCTTTTGCTTCGATGCTTCCAATCCCAATCTCAGCTCTCTGATTTGAGTTGTAATCCAAGGGAAGGTCCATGTATACTTCTTCAAAAAGATCATCATGTAAAAATCCATTATTTACATCCAATTGCACTAACGGCCAATTGAAAGAAACCGCAATAGTAAGTAAAACTTTGACTGTGACTGTGGTTAGCTTAGCAACGGGAGAGAAGATTTATATCCTTTAACTACCAAACGAGCTTTATATCTCTCAACACTGCCACCAGCCTTACGTTTTACCTTGTAAACCCACTTGCAACCAATACAAAATATTTACCAATGGGTAAACAAACAATGGACCAAGTGTTATTTTTCTGTATAGCAAGAAGTTCTTCATTCATAGCTTTTCTCCAATGGGCATGAGGTACAACTTGATGATAAAAAGATGGTTAAAGTAGCTGAAACACTCAAAATAAAATGACGAAAGTCACTGCTGAGACTGTCATAACTCAAAACATTCCTTAAGGAAATTTTGGAAAAGTCATGGACGTACGAGATAAACCAAGCAAGAGATTACAATGATAATCTCTTAAGTAAGATGGCTATTTTAATTGCCTTGAAGAACGTCTAAGAGGAAAATAGAAGTATCAATCTTTCAGGTGAAGGCAAAACAGTGGTATCACTAGGTGAGTCATCTGTACTACTAGCTTCATTAGTACTGGTGGATTCAACTAAAAAGTCAATGTTAACATCTGCACAAATAGTTTTATCCAACTGCATCACTGACATTATTGCCCTATTGAACACTGACCATGAGAAGAATAACCCACACTTGAATGAATTACTGGTTGAGAAGAACCATGAAAATCAAAAACGAAGTTGGTAGAACAAGGTCAGCAAAACAATCAGGAACTTGACTTTGTAAAGTAACTTGATGGAAAGGAAAAACCACTTCATAAAAAATAACATCTCGAGAAACTAAGAACTTCTATCTTTCAATATCATAAACTTTGTACCCTTTGACACTAGGAGGACATCCCATGAAAACACAAGTGACACCTCTTGGATGAAACTTGGAATAGTTGGAAGTCAAAGTAGATGCAAAGCAAAGGCAACCAAACGTTCTCACTGAGGAATAATCAACATCACATTTGTGTAAACGAAAATATGGGTTTTTCCGATCAAGTATGGGAGAAGGAGTATGGTTAATAAAAAATGCAGCAGTCAAAAGACATTCTCCACCAGAATTGAATTAGTATGCAGGACTGAAACATAAGAGCCCTAGCCACATTTAATAAATGTTGATGTTTTCTTTCTACTACCGAATTTTGTTCCTATCTCTCAACACATGAAAATTGGTGAGTAACTCCTTTTGAGAGAAAAAAAAAATTATGTGAATGAAAGTTCATGAGCATTATCAAATCGATATGACTGGATAGAACAATTATATTGTGTTTCAACAAAGGTGAAAAACTTTGGAACAATAGCCAGAGCATCAAATATTCAGCTTCATTAAGAAGAAAACTCAAGTATATCGAAAATGATCGTCCACAATTGTTAAAAAGTATCTATAACCATTATGTGTTAAAAGGTTAATATGGTCCTCATGTGTGATAATGAATCAAGTCAAACATTTTACTTGCAAGATGATTATGAGCTACAGAAGATAATCTTCGTTGTTGTTTAGCTAATGAACAAACTAAACACGTAGATGTATCAAACTTGAGAAAACACAAAACATTTTGTAAAGCAGTCAAATGTTTATGTGATGGATGACCTGAACGAGAGCAAAGGTTTTCATAAAACTATTACAAATAATGGCAGTAGTAGGTTTAGGACATGTAGAGATAGACGACAAACTATAATCAGAATGCAGAAGATATCACACCATACTTAAGTACTTTTTTCAACGCGCTAACAAAAATTGAAGAGCCCACAGCTCTAATACCATGTATGGATAGTAATTAGGCATAAGCATAAGAAAATTGAGATATCACATCATACTTAGCTCTTCAAATCCATTGAAAAATGAAAATTCAATAACCAATACTCCCTTCTTTTTTATGCTTTATAGAACAAAATCAAATTCAATTAATCTAATTAATTGCTAATATAATTCACTCTTCAGCCCCCATTAAATGGTGTGTTATAGCTGCGTGATTGATTACATAATCATATAAAAGAAATAAAAACAATCACCATTGCATATTCTCAACTAAATAATATCAAAACTAGTGGTAGCATTGCGGACATAGATTTGAGCTTAAAATCTTTCAGAAAAGTAAAGGAAATCAACTCCACAAAAGTGAAGTGAAGAAATTCCTTAACATTAAACATCCCATCTAAAATCTATATGATCGAATTGATTGGATGCATTAGGAAGCTAAAGATCTATGTTTTCTTTTTTTTTTTTTTTTTAACAAGGCAGTTCTCTCATAAACTTTCTCCATCTCCGTGTCCAGAGCATTAGCTCTCACCAAGCTCCCAAGGGTGTTCACAAGCAATTTCAAGTCCTCCGTTGGATTCCCACGCACCACTTATTGGGATTACTACCCTAAATATTATGGGTTTCGTAGTTCGTAAGTTGTAAATATGAATTATTTATTTAATAAAATAAGAAGTATTTTATTTGACATTTAGATTGCATTAACTCAATCCAATAAATTAAAATCTAAGGTTATTTAACGTAGTTTAAACAGTATGTTGTAGACATACAAGCGGATCGTGTTCAAGTAATAACCTAAAAAGTATGCAGTATATGAATAAGGTTGGATAGCTTATCCTGGTAACACTGCAGATACGACCCCCTTTGTAAATGTTTGTAAGTGTTACAAACGATTTTAATCCAAATGGTTCGTGGGTAGACATGCGAGTGGAAGTATCTTATACGAAGAGTTTGTATAAGAACGGACCACGAAATAATTAATCTCTCTCTATAACACCATCGATTGAAGAGACTAGCATTTTATAAGATGACCATAGATAACTGGATCTCAATGATGAATGAGTTATGGACTCCTATCTATGAGTGCGGTCATTTGATTTGTATGGGTGAGAGTGTGGTCTACATTGCGACTCCATAAGCTTACCATTTTAGAGATTTGTCCAAGTAAGGAGCTAGGAAAATAGTTACACAAGATAGAGTTCACTTATTCCTATCTTTAGAGTAAGTAGATGAATTGCTCCATTTAAGTGTTGACTTCGAGTCTGAACAAGGGGCTCCTCCCTCTCATTGGCCAAAGGGGACCATAAACAAGTTATTTATTAGAGAATCAGTCGGACTTAGAAGTAAGAGGTAATTACAGGGGTAAACGATAATTTGACCCAGCTATAATTATGAGCAATTTTTTAAGGGTCAATTTACTAATACTTAGTTATATCCATGGACATATAAATATATCTACTGTGCGAAGAGTGCAGTTGTGGGGTCTTTAGTAGAGTGACACACAATTAATGCATGTTGATTAATTTAATTAAAGAGTTTAATTAATTTAATCTCGAATCATTGGAGCTTCTAATTTGTAGGTTCGTTAGGTCCCTTAGTAGCTTATTACGGATAAAACAAGAAATAAGTAGTTTTTGAATAATTTGAATTGTTCAAATTATTTAAGGGATATATATAAATATATATTAATCAATATGATTAATGTAAAGTATAATTTATATTGATACATTATAGTATATAGTTAATTATAAATATGGTTTATAATTAAAGATATAATATGAGAGAATAATATTTGAATAAGATTTAAATATTAAATTAATATGATTGGATTCATATTAAAAATATAGAGTAAAATTAATTTGAATAAGATTCATATTAAAACTATAGGTTATGAGAGATAAGTATATTTGATTATTCATTTTTTTATTTTATTTATTTAAATTAAATTAGATTTAGTTTGAATTTATAGATGTTTTCAAATATAGGAAAATGAACCAAACTATTTACAAATATCGCAAAATTGTACTATTTATCTTCGATAGATCGCGATAGATTACTATATGTGTCTATCTAATATCACGATAGATACAAATAATAGTCTATCGTGATCTATCTTGGTTTATTGTAGATAGACGGTAATATTTTACTATTATTTGTAAATATTTTCAACAGTTTTGTTATTTGAAATAATTACCCTTGAATTTAAATTAAACAAATAAAATTAAAAAAAAAAATAAAAAAGAAATTGCAGGGGAGTGGTCAAAGGGATGAGGGGAGTTATAGCAAGGTAACCCAGTGGTGGTGTCCCTTTGTTCTGATGTTGGAGAACAATAGCAGAGAAGGCTTGGAGAATTCAAAAACGAGTACTTCTTTAGCTAATTTTCTTAAACCTTCAAAGCATTCTTGGTCTATTACTATTTTGGGTTTTAATTCTGAATTTCTTTATCCTAATTCAAAAACAAAAGCAATAAAACGCTTCCACATTGAGATTCAATCCTTTCACCACTCTCTCGTACAAGTAACTGTTGAATGTCATCTTCTACACATACTTGTTGGTGCATATCTCAACAAAGGCTTCCCTTGCTAGATTCGACCTGTAAAACACTTTTTGCAACACATCCATAACCTTATAAGTTGGCCAGTCCATTTTTTTTAGGTACTTCATTAGATTTGATTCATCCACCATTCTCTTCCCATTCTTCGATCCCTTGATGATCGCTTTTGCGCACATTCGCCCGCTCTTCGCTGCAAAATATATGTCTTCGCATCGCTAACAAGTGCCACTCTCCTGGGCGGTGAGGATGCTCAAGGATTTGATGTGCTTCAACTGGATGATCACGAAAATTCAAAAATAGTTTGATCTCTTCAAAAAAAAAAAAAAAAATGTTTTATCTCTAAAATGATTAAACCAAAAACAAATTTGATTACACGAGAATGGGAATTGATTTAGTAAAAGGGAGCGGAAAAATAAAATTAAAAGATAAGCCTTATCGCAATTGGCCTATTAGCTCAGTTGGTTAGAGCGTCGTGCTAATAACGCGAAGGTCGCAGGTTCGAAACCTGCATGGGCCATTATTTTTATTTATTATTTAGTTAATCTGATTTATATTTTGTGTAATTAGAGCCGTTTCAAACAACAAGCGCTCGTGGCCTAATGGATAAGGCGCCTGACTTCTAATCAGGCGATTGTGGGTTCGAGTCCCACCGGGCGTGTTTTGTTTGTTTTTGTTCTTCTTTTATTAATTAATATTTCTTACTCTTTTTTGAAAATTTGAAGTTTTTTTTCGTAAGAAGATATTCTTATTTAGGAATCGTTATATTTTAATGGTCGTATTTACTCTAAAATTTTATTTTTTATCGTTGAGGAAATTTATTAGGTTTAATTACTTTCCTCCCTTTGATATAATGCAAAAATCATATTAATTCCATTGAACATTTTCCTTTTATGATAAATAAAATGAATGAAAGATATAGAGTTTTTGTGAATTTTATTTTGGCATGAAATCTTGCACGAAAATATTTCTTTAACAAAATAATATTATAATTGTATATGAAATATATATTATCCTGTATATATGTTGTATGAAATTAAATATCACCTTGAATTTTCTTATATATGCTACTCCATTTGAGTATATATTATATTCTGTGAATGAAATTAATGAAAAATATAGAGTTTTTATCGATTTGATTTTGGCAGGAGCGATTTTTTACGACGATTTTTCTATAACGAAAAATTAAAATTAGATATGAGATTTTTATTACCTTCTAAACGTGTGCGTATATAGAATAGAGCTAGTATTGCAATTGGTATAGGAAGACAAAGTGATTAAAAAGTGAAGAAAAAGTGATCAAAATGGTGAATCATTGGACATGACATAGAAGCTAGATGATAGCAACATATTGAAGCTAAATTTGGATGATGATGAAATTAGAGCTTAAGAGAATTTTTTGGTTGAGTTCTTTCATGCATCAAATGTAGCAAATATCACTATGTTTCATGTGGTTTCAAAGGAAAGTTTTGAAGTAACCATGACACAAGTGGCCTCTAAACGATTTCATATCCAATGGGGTATGGATTTCATAACCAAAATAAACTATATGGGGGAGATGAAATTTTGTCGTGTTGGGATTGTAGGAAAGTGAAATTGTGTTTTAAGGGGTATAATATCTAAACTTTCAATTTTGTATTAGTAGGCAATTTTTAAAAATTAATTAATTTCTTAATATGAAGTTATATTTATATCTAATAGAACCTAAACTTTTAATTTTGTATCTGGTACATTAACAAAGTTAAAAAATATCAAATAGATCAAAGACTTATTAGACACGGTTGAATGAGAAAATTTGGACCAATCACAAGTTTGCATACTATTTCTCAAATTAATGACGAAATTATAGATCATCAAATTTGGGACAATTAAATATTGCTAACTTAGAGAATATCTTCAACGAGTGAATAAATTATCTCAGTAAGAAAATAAGGAAGGCAACCACGAAAATTTGCAAATCTTTTGTAGAATCTGCTGCCAGACATGTAATAATGTCCTCGACATGTTGCTCAAGTTTTTCCTGTAACAACCACAATGTCGTAACAACCACCATTATGTATTTGAATCCAATAATTTTAAAAGTTATGGTCTTGTATGATAGTTAGAACTTAATACATATATATACACATATATATATACTACTTACAACCATGCTGTATTAGTTAGACCTTAATTTTTAGGGAGTGTTTGGGGTGTTAAGTTGGTTATTATAGTCACACAATTATTATAGAGATTGTTTAGATTGATTAGAGAAAAAAATGTTTTTTTAAAGAAAAAAAGTCATTATTATCTAAACTCTTTTAATTAAAAAAAATTGTTTAAAATACATTTTGGGAGTGTTTTAAAAGCTATTTTGAGTGATTGCAAAATACTTCAGTAGTCTATGGGTTATAATAGTTTGAATTCTAAATAACCTTGAGGGTTGACAGTAAGAATGTCTAATTTTAAAAGACATTTTTGCAAAATGTCTAAACCTATGTTTCATTTCAAAAATGTCTAAAGGCATAATATCTCTATTTTATTTAATTTGTAAATGGACAATTATACCCTCCGAAAATCAATAATTTTAAAAGGTATTTAAAAAATTTAAAACAACCAAACCAAATAAGATGAAATCAAACAAATCAAATCTTGATTTCTAGATTACAAAATTTTAAAGATTAAAACGTCTAAACACATAAAACCAAGTAATAGCAACAAAAAAAGAAACATCATTATTGATTTCCAAAAAAAAAAAACAAAATGACCATGAGCACATGTACAATGTCTACAAGTTAATGTTGTTCTTGCATAAAACAGCTTTGATTTAATAGCAATGGTGTAAAACTTAATATTGAGTACCCAAGTTATAATCAATACTTCCAAGACCCGTTGCCGAAGCTCCCTATTCTCAGACCTGTTGAAATAATCGACATAAATCAAAAGGTGTTGCATCAATCCTATATATAACCAGACAACACTTCGTTACCACTAAGACACAACTTTCTACCGATACACTCTCTAAAGTGTTCGAAACAAGAGTTAAGTGAAATTTACTTCAAAGTAGTATAAAAAAGACATATTTATATACCCAAAACCATTGAAATTAATCGATGTTGCAACACCATAAAAATAATAAAAATAAATTAATTAAAACTCCACCAATGTTGAGTCATTCAAAATTACGATGAACAATTATGCAAAATTTGAAAACGAATAACGACAACTGTGATAAAAAGACACCTCAAACCTATCAAATTTGTAAAATAGAAATAAATAAGATAAATTTATGTTAATTAATTAAAAAGATATTATTTCAAAATTTCAAAACAATACACTAAACACCCAATAATCTAAATGAAATCCAATCAAATTAATAAAACTCATTTTTATAAAATCCACACATAACCAACGAGATTCATAATAAAATCCAATAAAATCAACCAAATCCATTTCTTTTTTAAATGTCCACAAATTTAGTGCACCTTGGGGTTAGTTGGAGGGTTAAAACGCAAAAGTAAAGTCAATGAATTGTCTAACACTTTCAACTGTTAACATTTTTTTCACGTAAAAAATTAAAAGACAAATGGTAAAAACTCCTTCGGTCTAAATATGATGATAGTTGCAATTACACTTCAAATTTTCAATTGTAAAAAATTAGACCTCTATCAAAATTACCCTCCCGTTTTAGACATATTCAATAGGTATTTTAATTTTTATCTTCTGTTACATTTTTGCTAATTTTAATTAAAACAAGTAAAGATGTTTCAAAAGCTCATGAATTTCAACCAAAACCGATCACTACATTGAATTAAGTTTAGTTAATGCATATAATGATCGACTATCAAACCGATCTCTTAAAACATAAATGTTTGAAAAAATCAACTTTTTGCTCATTTTTCTTAAGTTCCATCAATTTTGTACTTGAAATGTATTTTATAATTAAATTAAATTAAATGCACATAAGAGTATTTTTATATTTTTCAAACAAAAGCCCATTAAAGGGTAAAAAGTGAACACTTTCAAAGTTGAACGTGCAATGGTTGAAATTGAGTTTAAGATGAAAAATTGATAAACCTAATCAAATTTGAGGACAAATTTTGATTTATTAAAAAAAAAAAATTGATTTGAAATACAGTTCATTTGTCCATTCAATCTAATCTTTTAGTACATCTATTTGCTATCTAATAAAAGTCTACTCTTTTATATTATGATATACTAAATACCTACAAATATATAAGATATGATTACATCAAAACGAGTAGAATGAAATATAGTTAGTAATTAGAGATGTGTAGTTCAAATTTTTTATCTTTTATTGTATTCCCTAGAAAATTATTAAAAATTATTAGAATCATAAGCAAAAGTTTTACTTTTGTACGTAAAATATTTTAGGACAAAAGAAATATTTTCAAAAGTCATTTTTATTTCTACACTCTTGATTAAAAAATGTTTAAAATAAAAACACGTATGTGCCTCGTTACACTTCCTCAAAAGTATTTTTATATTCAAGTTTGTTTCGCTTGCTATACAGTAAAAGTTTTTCTATTAATATTAAATTGTTATACAAGACGACTATTAAAAACTATACACTATTAATTTAAAAATACTCGCTAGAGATGGTTACCAGAACTTTCGTTGGTGTAGGTTGTCGCCGGTGGGCAACAAAGGGCAATCATAACCTGCAACAACTATGGTAGAAGTGAGGTGGAGGACTAATAACGACCTTTTGATAATTTTATGTATATACAAATTAAGGAGAGATTAAGCCTTAAACACTAGAAAATTATTTTTTGTGAAAGTTGATTTCAATTGTTTTGCTCAAACTAACTTATTAAATAAGCTTGTTTTTTTCAAAAGTTGTTTTGAATAGTTGTCAAATACTCTAACTTTATTCAAACTTAAACAAAGTTAAATCCAACCCGACTTAAAAGTGAAAAAAAAAAAATCACACGATAGACGAAAATTCGATAAAACGAAATGATTTCCGTTCCTAGTAAAAAGAAAGGAATAATAAATTAAAAGTTACAGCTTATCACAATTGGCCTATTAGCTCAGTTGGTTAGAGCGTCGTGCTAATAACGCGAAGGTCGCAGGTTCGAGACCTGCATGGGCCATTATTTTTATTTATTCTTTTTTGTTATTTAGTTAATATTTTGGTATTAATGTTTAGAGTCGTTTAAACGAAAGGCGCTCGTGGCCTAATGGATAAGGCGCCTGACTTCTAATCAGGCGATTGTGGGTTCGAGTCCCACCGGGCGTGATCTTTCTTTCCATTCATTTATTCTCTATTTTAATATTTCTTACTCGCTTTCATTGTTGTGGTTACAATCAAATTTTTTTTAATTCTTTAAAGTTTTAGAGCTTCGGTCTTCGATTCTTACTCTTACTTATAGGGTTTCTTTGGATATTGAGTAGACTTGAATTTGGGCTTTGGTTTATGGACTTGGCCTTGGGTCCAACAAATTGAATTTTTGGCCTAAATTAAGCTTATTTGGGCTCAATTTGAACTTAAGCCCAAATATTAATACTTAATTTGGTCAAATTAATTAATTTGATCCAATGGTTAAGAGGAAAACACATTCTTGGGATCCACCAACTTTTGTCTTCAATTGCAATTTGATACACATATCGACCTTTACTTAACCTCAAGATTGATCATTTGTAATTTTGTCATTAAATTGATAAATGAATTGCAATTTAAGATTCGTCAAAATTTTTTCATTCAACAATTATCTGTCACATTTATTTTTATTTCTTTTTTTATAAAAAAACCAGCTTAGTCTTTTTTTTTTTTTTTTTAAGCAAATGCATTAATTTGGATAAAACCACTAATCAAAGCTGTTAGACCCAAATTAATTTTTTTTATTACATAACCAAAATAGACATTATGATTAAAATAATTATTTTATTTTTCTTTAAAAAAAGCATTTTATTTAATTAAAATAAAATTTTTAAAAATTTAGGAGATTAATTTTAAAATATTATAAACTAATCCCTTTAAGCTTACTTTGATTTTCATCTAAACAAGATAATAACAAGGTTTCAAGCATTATGTTGATAAGCTTTTTCGATAAATATTGAATAATAGATAATCTCATCGTTTTAGAGATCCAAACACGGACTATATAAAATAAAAATTAAAAAAAAAAATTAATTAATTAATTAAATTTCGACGTTTGACCAAAAAGAGAACCTTCTTGATATAACAACTACCTATTAAAATAATTCATACTGCTAACTTTTGCATGGGAACCAAAATTCAATAACAAACAAAATATATACAAATGACATTTAATTAATTGATTTTTAATTTCTTCTTTTGTAAGATGCTTTTTTCTAAGCGGACATTATTTTAAACTAATTAAGGTGTAGGCCTACAAAACAGATAATGCTTTTGCTTTTTTATTATATTTTTAAATTACTTTTTAATTTTCGAGTTGGTGTGTTAAATTAGGGCAATAATTATACTTAAGAATATTATCAAAGTTTATAATTTTATTATATTTTTGCTAAACATTCTGCAAATCATGTCTTTCAAATTCGAATATCTTATTGGAAATGAGGGGTTAAAGATATTTTTCTTAGTGTTTAATAACCGTACAATCTCTCGGCTAAATTAGAAGATGGTTTGTATCAAAGTTCAAAGAGGAAGAACAGAGTAGTGAGAGACAAAAGAAGAGTATAGAAGAGAGAAAATGAGAAGATATGATGTTTTTAAAAACGGTGTTCATAGATTAGATTGAATCACATTTTAAACTCAATCTAATTGTTTGGGTTGTAAGTTTCTTCCACCTGAACCCAAATATATAAGATAATTAATGTCGCATTTAAATATGTAGGATAACTAATATTTGGAAGTTAAATCTATGTGTTTAATTTACCAATTTTGTATATAAAAATCAAAATTAAATAATTACATAATTAAATAAAATAATTAATGTAGTCATAAATTGATTTAGCATTATTTAATATATATTATATGTTAATTAATTATTTAATAATTTAAAATAAGAAAAAACAAATGAATATTTTTTATTAGATATTAATTAAACTTCCTTGAATTATTCAAATTAATTACTAAGTATAATTAAATAAATATACAGTAATTAGAATATTAGTAATTGGTAATAATATTTTATATTAAATAGTTAAGTAGATGTATTAGTTGAAATTTATTAAGTTCAAATAATATATTTTTATTTAACATTTAATTAAAATTAATAATAGTGATTAATTGATATTAATTTATAAATTAATTGTGCTATATTTTTGGGCAATTATTTTGAATAGTAAAATTGTTAAACATATTTTTAAATATAGTGAAATATCACGATCTATCCATATCCATCGCCATAGTAACATTTTGCTATATTTGTATATTTTGGCTTATTTTGCTATATTTGAAAATAACCCATATTTTTACTATTTATCTATACAAATTTAATGTATAAGGAAGGTATTAAAATATACACATTGGATGGATTTTAATGAGTTTTAAAAAAGAAGACCGTGTCAAACAAACAATGATATTAAATATATGTCTGAAATCGCATGGAGTAAAATATATAAAATAAAGGGAAATTACTATAAATAGGAAAATATATGTATGACTTCTAGAGCTAATAAACAATAAAATGTTTCTATATTTGTAAATAATTCTTGTTATATTTAAAAAAAAAAAAATCCTAAAACTAGGGGTGAGCATGGATGAGTGAGATAGAGACGAGCGAGAGAGACCAACCCGACCAGAAACCAGCCGATTCGACCTCGAAATCGATCAATCGGTTTAATCAATACATTTTGAAAGTGTGGTTTTCATTTTTTTCAAATCGAATGGGGCAATTTTGGTGCAATTATCATGAAAAACCAATTCAGCCCGACCGATACTCACCCCTACTTAAACACAAACATGCCCTTTGCTGATAAATCAATGAGCAAACAAATTCAAATTGATTTGTATTGAAATATAATTTTTTTAATTGGATAGAAAAGGGGACTTCCTACTTCAAAAAATAGAGTGCATATTAATTACACTGTTTAAAAAAAGGATTAAATACTTCGCAAGAATCAAGAAGGTTACAAGATTAATAGATATTAATTATATTAAAAAGCATCTTAGTTCATGTTTTAGCTAACTCTCACATTGCATTGATTTTTCTAATCACTTTGTGTTCTGTCCAATCAAAAAAAAATCAAGTATGTCTGTTTGTTTCTCGGGAAGGAAAAAAAAAATTAAACAAATATATAATCTAATTATTAACAATCTCAATCTATTTATTTAGGACCGAAATTTCATGTTTTTTTTTAGAAAAAAAAATCTTTATTTCCAAAAATGAATTTGGAAAATATATTCTAGTTTTTAGGGTCTCTTAATTTTTATTCTCTAGGTTGATAAACTTTAAATTTTAAGTTTTAAAAGGTTTATGAACTTTAAATATATAAGTTGTCGATATATAAGTAATAGAGGTGTTAAAAAATTATCTGAAAATTTTGAGATCAACGCAATCCATTTGTACGATTTGGATTGGGTTATCAATTTATTTAGGTTGAGTTTAGATAAATAAAAACTTTATAAGATAACCTAAAATAACTTGAACTAACCTGAACTTATTATTAATCTTAAAAATATTTTTTACTTAATACAATTATATATAAATATATTTATTTTAATTTTACTTAAGTTCATGATTTTTTAGGTTATTTATTCTCTAATAACTATTAAAAATAATTTTCTAACACATAGAGAGAAAATTTCATAATATAATATGAAATTGATTTGCTAATTTTAACTCAACATTTGGAAATAATTAAATAAATTCTTTCACATATTAATATTTCATTTATTTTTAAAACAAGAATTTAAATAATGATTCAAACAACTATAACCAGTCCGAATGATTTCATAGTTGGATTGAGTTGCGTTCTTTAGGTTGGGTCTAAAAAATGCTTCAACTCAACTACGAACACCCTAATAGGAATAATTCAACTGACATTTTAATTGTATTATCGAAAAAAACCGTGACATTTGACTTATATACTATCAACTTCGAGGTTAAATGTTCGATTTCTCCATCCTACATATTGTATATATAAAAAACAAGTTCCAAAGTTTCAAATTTGATTTTGTGTCTAATAGATATCTAACACATTAAAGATTTACAGAAATCAATTAATATATTAGATATAAAAATAAATCTTATGTCGATTAGGACTTTAAACTTTCATTCAAGCATCTAGTAAGTTTGAAAATTTTATAAATGTTGAATTTTTGAGAAATTAACAGAAAATTTAAATTGTTATTTTTTAAAATTATTTTTTCTTCTCTAAAATTTAATAAATATAATTCATCAAATATATTATGTTACATAAATTAATCATCAATTTTAAACTCACTAGTGACATGGATTAAATTGAAATTTGTTAAGCACTAAAAATTAAACCACATTTGATGACAAATTTGAGCTTCTGATTTTTGAAAATTATGTTTATTTACGCACATTTCTTTAACTATGGACATATCTTTTAAGTAAATATTTGATTCTTGACGAATAAAAAAAAAAACTACTTTTCTAGTTTTCAATAACTTCTGTTTTCTGAAAAAATAAATTAACTAAAAGTTTAAATATTTATTTGAAGGAAGTAAAAGCATAATATAAAATTCAAAAATAGAAAACTAAAACTATTGCTTAAATAATTATAAATATCTAAATTTTTGTGACTATAAAAAATTATTTTTAGCATGGCACTGATACTATTTATGAAAGAAATCACTAATTTTTTTTTTCAAATTTATTGTTTATTTCATCCATGATAACTAAAATTTCAAATGTAATATTCTTCCCCCATTAAAATTATTTTAAAATATTCAAATGAATATTTTTTTATTTTTACAAATCTAGTTGTTGATGGAAGATGTTTTGTTTTTATTATGCTATCAAACAAAAAGTGTACCAATTTTTTAAAAAAACAAGAAACAATTTTATTTGTTTCAAGCATGTCTGTCAGTTTCTTGGGAGAATTTTTTTTTTTTTTTTTTTTTCAAAAAAAAAAAAATTTTTTTTTTTTAAAAAATTTTTTTTTTTTTTTTTGGAGAATTTTTTTTTTTTTTTTTTTTTCAAAAAAAAAAAAATTTTTTTTTTTTAAAAAATTTTTTTTTTTTTTTTTGGAGAATTTTTTTTTTTTTTTTTTTTTCAAAAAAAAAAAAATTTTTTTTTTTTAAAAAATTTTTTTTTTTTTTTTTGGAGAATTTTTTTTTTTTTTTTTTTTTCAAAAAAAAAAAAATTTTTTTTTTTTAAAAAATTTTTTTTTTTTTTTTTGGAGAATTTTTTTTTTTTTTTTTTTTTCAAAAAAAAAAAAATTTTTTTTTTTTAAAAAATTTTTTTTTTTTTTTTTGGAGAATTTTTTTTTTTTTTTTTTTTTAATGTCTGTATTCCGAAAAACAAAAAATTATTAGTTAGTTAAAAATAAGAATTATATTTTAAAATAATTTCAATATCATCAATCCCAACACTTCTAATTTGTTTTGTTGGATAAGAAGTTTCACATATTTAACTTTGCTCAACCCATTTATTAAATAAATTACATAAGGGAGATAACCCTCTTTTCCACTTTTATTTATCTATTTTATTATTTATTTTTTTCCTTCTTCATGCAATATATATAAATTTGGAAAGAGGTTAAAAAATACTTGAAGATAACAGCTTAGTCTATAAATTTTATTTCTTAATAATTTAGTCCATTTATTATCAAATTTGTAACCATTTAAATTCTTCCATTTAGTGTTGTGATTTTTCAAGTTTGTTTTAATGTTTTAATGAGAGCCATTGAATTACTATTTAAAATTTATTATTATTTTTTTCATTAACATTTTTAATGACCAAAACAAAAGGTTTTGTTTTATTTTTATTAAATAGGCTTGACAATAAATTTGTTTATTTAATAAAACAATTTTTAAAAAAATTTTAAACGGTCAATTAAATTTAGTTTGGAAAGTCGAATCATTACAGAAATCTAGACCAGTCTCTTTCTCTAAGCCCATTTTGGAATGGAGTGTACTTTGAATTTCATTGTCTTTTTTATTTTATCATTTACATCCTTGCTTTTTCGATTATCTCTTTGTTCAAAATCGTTCGTAACAAAAAATAAAATAAAATAAAATGTATTACACAGCGTAAATAACTAAAAATATCTAAATATTAAGGGACTAAGTTACATGAAAAGATACTTTTAGCATGCTTGAAATTATATTTCAAATTATTTTCTTATCTGAATGTTATGGTAGAAATTATTTGTGAAAGAGATCGTTTCAAAGAAAAAAAAGAAAAAAATTTATTGTGTTATTTCATCCACCAAATGTAATGAAATCTTTTCCATTAAAATTATAATTCAAATGAATATTTATTTAGTTTTAAAATCTAGTTCTTAAGAGAAGATGTTTTGTTTGTAGAGCAAATATTAATTTATACCCTTAATCTTTGAGATTGTATTAATTTAAAATTTAAATTAATAATTGTATAAATTTAAATTATAAATTTTGGGATTTATATCAATTTAAACCTCAAATTAATAATTATATCAATTTAAACCTTGAACTTTTCATAAGTACATCAATTTAAATCCTTCATTTTGTTTTATTTGAATAAACATCATGTGAGACTTATAATTTTATCAATTAAACTTCTAAACTTCGTGAGTGAATCAATTTAGACTCTCAATTAAGATTAATTAATAATTATATCAATTTAAACCTTGAACTTTTCATAAGTACATCAATTTAAATCCTTCATTTTGTTTTATTTGAATAAACATCATGTGAGACTTATAATTTTATCAATTAAACTTCTAAACTTACGTGAGTGAATCAATTTAGACTCTCAATTAAGATTACTTGAAAATTGTCCATTCAAATTATGATTGTCAATTTTGTTAAATCAACATTTGTAGATCTACCCACGTATAAAGGTTCTAAATCGATTCACTTATAACAATTTATAAGTTTAATTGAAAAAATTAAATATTTTGCAAGAAGGAAAGTATAAATTGATATATTTATAAAAATTCAGAGTTTAAATTAATATGTTCATGAAAATTTAAATTAATATAATTATTAATTTATGGTTTAGATTGGTAGAAACCCGAAAGTTCGAAGTTTACATTAATCCCAACTATTAGTCATGGTTTAAATTGATACAACTTTAAAATTTTAAGGTATAAATTGATATTTGCTTTTATTTTTATTATGCAATCAAATTATGTGTACCAATTTTTTTTTTTAATTTAGAAAAAGAAGTTTTTATTTGTTTTCAAGCATGTCTGTCAGTTTATTGGGAGAAAAGTTTAAAAATAAATGGTGGTAGACTTCGAGGAAATAAAAAAATTATTAGTTGGTTAAAATTAAAAATTATATTTTAAAATAATTTCAATATCATCGATCCAAACACTTCTAATTTGTTTTATTTGAATACTAAGTTTCACATATTTGGCTTTGCACAACCCATATATTAAATAAATTACATAAAGAGATAACTCTCTTTTCACTTTTTCTTTTCCTTTTTAAGGTATAAAATATTTAAATAAAAATATTTATTTTTTTAATTTTCATAAAAGTAACAATTTAGTTTATACTCTATATCTTGTCCAAAATCACCTATAGCAAATAATTAAAAATTTAAAAAATAAAAATAGGACATAAATAACTAAAGATATTTAAATATTAGGAGACTAAGTCACTTGAAAAATAATTTCATTATCGTTATTTTATATTAGAAATTATTTAGGAAAGAGATGGTTGAATTTTTTTTTTTTTTATTCTACTTCATCCACCAAATGTGATGAAAAACTTTCCATAAAGATTATTTTAAAAATTCACATTAATATTTATTATTTGTTTTCAATAACAAATCTAGTCACTAATGAAAGATGTTTTGTTTTTATTATGCTATCAAACAAAATGGACCAATTTTTTTTTAGAAACAAAAAACAAGGTTTATTGTTTTGGAGCATATGTTCAGTTTCTTGGGTGAAATTAAAAATAAATAAATAAGTTGGTGGTTGACTTTTTGGAAGAAATAAAATAACTATTTGTTTGTTAAAACTAAAAATTTAAAAATAATTTCAACATCATCGATTCAAACACTTCCAATTTGTTTAGTTTGGGGAAGTTTCACATTTGGCTTTGCGAAGCCCATCCATTAAATAAATTACATAAGGGATTTATACTAATAGTGATAACCATCTTTTTTCCCTTGGGATTCTTATATATATTTTGGCTTTTTCATGCAATATAATATAAGAATGAGAGATATAAAAAATTTGGGTAAAAAATACTTTCGGTCTCGGGCTTCCATAGAAACAACAATGTAATCCATGAATTTTAATTGGCAATGATTGAGTCATGTACTTTCAAATTTGTAACATTTTGGTCTTTGAACTTTAATAAGTAATAATTTAGTCACAATACTTTACAATTTGCAAGGATTTAGTCCCTATCGTAAAATTTTTTATTAAGATTTAATGAAATTTCTTACACATATAGATCGATAATTGATCAAAAATCAAATATTTATAATTATAAAAACTAAGTCCTTACGTAGGGTGGTTTCGGTGACAAATCTGAGATCCATAAACAATTATGGTTTGGGTACCAATATGGTGGATTTGGTTTATTCATGTTGATGTCAAACTCTGAACAGGGAAAACACGTTTGCCCCTCACATGACAACAACGTTAAATTTGTACTTTGAGAAAGAACATGACCTACAAGATGAAAAATTTACAACACCAAAATGGTAGTTGCCACACAGGCTCTGATACAATTAAGTGGGAAAATGTAACTATAGCAAGTAAGAAAAATAAAATATTATGTAGACCATCAAGAAAGAAAAGAATCCAATATATTTATAATTTCCAAATAAGGAAAAAATAAACGGTAGAAAGGCATCTTGTAAGACATCTTCTGTAACAACGCCAGATCATCCACGAAACCAGAAACCATCAAACTTAAACAAATATACATCCAATAACAAAACTCCACCACTCAAACTTTTGACTTCTTTATTCTATATTTCTCATATATTCCCAAAATTACAAATTCACAATGCTCTCATGTGAAGGTTAGATATATTTTTCCTATCCAAAATTTGACATCAACGATAATCAATCAAATAAAATTTGAACTTATTAAGTTTAAAAAATGAACAAAAATGACTAACTAAATCTACAATAGTAGATTAAAAAAAAAAAAAAAAAAGTCTACAATGATGGATCTGGAATTGAGAGTGAGAAGAATTTTTGGTGTAATGCTATGTATACAATAATAATAGGATAATAATAGGAAAATAAATGTGAAACACTCGCTTTTACATAGAAAAAAAATTTTGAATTTGAATTTGGTTGTTAGATTAGAGATTTCACAGACTATTTTATTTCAAATCACAATAAGACAGATTATTCAGAAGTATAGACAATATGACATTGTTGATCATCGTTGGAGATAAAAACAACACTAATGTTGGAGATTTGATGCTTCATTATTTTTATGATTACTTTACATAAATTTGAAGGAAAAGTTGAAAAGTCGGGAATTACATTTTCCATATATGATAACGTGACAAAATGAGGAAATGTTGATAAAATACAATTGTAACAATCACATAAGAAGGTGGGAGTGTTTGATAAAACACAATCGTACCAAGCACATGAAAAGGCACCGTGAGAGATATATGAGGGCATAATAAACATTTTTTAAAATTGAAAGGCAATAAAGGAAAGATAAAAATTCTCCTTTTATACCCCTTTTAATATAATATAGATTTATCCAAAATCAAGATTTTGATAATTTCATAGACATTGACAATATTTTTTTTTTTTTTTTTTTTGTAGTATAACAAATGACAGTTTGGAGATTCAAACATTGCCGATCTTAAATGAGCCTCTACATGTCAATTATCACCAAATTATACTCGTCGATATTAAAAACTTTGCTTCAAGTGCTTTAATTCTATAATCTTAGATCACATATTTTGATTTTATTTTCAAATTTACCCCACACACACGTATATATAACCACAACGGACTTCCCTAGAAATTGAAACGAATCCCAATCCCCCATTCTAAAAAGGGTCCAAGAAAGCTTTTCCAAAAAGTTTTATTTTCTTTTCCCGGAGAAGGGTAAAAGTGTAATAAAAATATAACAATAAAAATAAAATAAAAAAGACCTTACGATTTCACAATGGTTTGGTCTATATATCTATAAATTTATAACAATTTAGTTCTTAAACTCTAACGAGTAATAATTTAGTCTATATACTTTATCACTTGTAATGATTTAATCTTGATCGTGAATTTTTTCATTAAAATTAAATGTCAATTTTTAGTACTTTATAGGTTAAAAATATATTTGATTATTGATCATTTTATCGATCTACATACGTAAAAGGTTTGATTAAATCATACTAACATTTTTCGGAATAGAGACGAAATCGTAACCAACCAAAATTCAAAGACTACATTGTTGTTTTCGTAAAAGTTTAGGAACCAAATTCATAATAATACACTATTTTGTATTCATTATAAATATTGTTTTATAATATATTGTTTTTGATGGGGGTTAGATCTTACATTTATTATAAATGATTTTGGGATGTAACTTATTATTTAATAAATGAGAGTAGTACCTTTGAACTAACGTTTATGTTTTCATTTTTTCTTTCATACTACCAGTTTTTTAGAAAGATGGAAGTGTTTCTTATTTTTTATTTATAAGAAACGTTTTTAAAATTGGGTAGAACTTTTTTTTCAAAAAATTAAATCTCTAACTTTTTGTTTCTAGATTTTTCCTCAAAACATAAATAAAAGTATTCTTTTGTCATTTTTTTTCTACTTCTACCAAGGACGATAAATATCTATAAATAAATATAACACAATTTTTCAGTATATAATTTCAATAAATGGTTTCGAAAATAAAACTTTACATTTTTGGCTAAAGTGATTTAGGTCGACGATAATTGACATAACTTTTCTTTTTTCCAAGTTTTAAGGTTTAACTCTCCTCCCGTAATTATTACACTACAAAAAATTAGACATTTTAATTTAAAATTCTAGAGACTAAAAAATTGGATAACAGACATTTTGTTTCTCCTTCTTTCTTATTTAATAGAAAAGATATAACAACTAGTATTAAATGCAATTATTTTTTAAAATTTATTTAAAAACAAATAAATAGGAGAAACAAAATATATTACCAACCAATCCTATACTATCATAGTATAAATCTTTCTATCATTATTTTTTTAAATAAGTTTTTTATGACTCCCATAATAAAAATCTTTAATACCAATTAGGGAATGGGAATCAGCCATTTTATTTTATTTTATTTTATTCATTTCAATCATTTTGTGTTATAATCTCAACTTTCAGCCCTTTTGAGGTTTTTTTTTTCTTTTTGTTTTTGAATGTGCAGTCCCTTTTTGAGGACTTGGCCACTGCACCATTGTTTCATATATTTTTTCTTCTTATTATTACCTCACGTCCAACTTCATGAAAATGTCGAACTCTAATTTTATAAGAATATCGTTTTCGATAAATATTTTTTAAGAATTATAAAAAAAATTAATAATTAATATTGTATTCACATCAGTAATATTTTTTTTTAACGTTTTATTGTTCTTTTATGATATAATAAAAATATCGATTCATCTCTTTTGTTAATATCGAACATATGAAAATATAAAAATGTTTGACATGTTTGAAAAAAATTTAATATAATTATTACTATTGATACCAACATAATTTTGAATTTAAATTAACAAAATCCAAAACTTAAATTCTTCCTTTTTTTATATAACTTTTTTTTTTTTTAATACAAATTTTTACAACCCACTTCCTTTATACATCCTATTTACATATATACAAACTCTAACTTAATCAAACTTAAACATTTTAAAAATATATTTAAATATTTATAATTTTAGTTAGTTTCTTGTCTATTTAGCTATATTTGGATTGATGATATTATAATAATTATAATATGAGTTTTATGATATGGTTTGAGTATGACATAATAATGAGGTGTTACACACACATACTACCAAAAATGCAAAGAAGAAAAACCAGCTCAAACTAGGTCCATTTTTGCTTTTGTATTTTACATTGCTAACAAAAATTGATTAGATATATATGTACAACAATTTGAATGATTTGTCCAAGTCAGCTCATTTTGTTGCTGGTGAGATTTTCCTTTCAACTTCATCCAAAAATATTTAAAAAAAAAAAAACCCCACCAACTAGTTTTCTTCTTTTAATGCAATGAAAAAGCATAAAAGGCAATGTGCCTTTCTAAGACAAGGGACCATTCATGCAAAAACTTGATACCTTTTATGTGTTTTGTACTATTTTTTGATCTCATATGCTTCATCCCTACCCCCCCCCCCCCCCCCCCCCCCCCCCCCCCCTTTTTTCCTCCCATTTTAGATGAATATTGACATATTTGATACCCTTTACATTTAGGTCAAAAACAAGATTTCCAAGAACTATAAATTTAAACTAAAAGTTAAAATATTGTTGGTTCATCAACTTTCACGAGCATAACAATTAATTATTAAGTATGCAAAATAACTAATTATTCTTTGTATTTTTAAAAATTGTAACAATTTAATTCATATCATGAAAATTCTAATCAAATTAACGATTTAATCTATATCATGCAACATAATATTTTTATGCCAAATACTAAACTGTTACAAATTTTAAAATATATAGACTAAATTGTGACATAATAAAATTTGTTGACTTACCCCTCCGAAAAAAGTCAAGAGGATTTTATTCTTCCCTGAAAGAGTTTGAATAACTACTCTTTAGCTAGTAGTTTTATGTACCAAAAATAATCACGAAAAGAGTAATATTTTGATGGAGTCTCAACTGCATCTATCTCCATGCATTTCTCTTGATAAATTTGTCAGGTGACAAGTTATTATTAAGCATTTGGGTGGATTGCACAAAGATGAGTTAGCTAGATGCATCTATGAATTTTCTATTACATAATACCAAAACCAAAAACTATTTTATAACCATTCTCATCCTCAATATTAAAAAAAAAAAAAAACTTCTAAACTTTTTTTTTTCTTAAATATCACTAACCTTTTAAAAGTTGTGATATTATTCTTAGTCTTTGTAAACATTTCAAAAAGTAAAAATATGTTAGCACCTTAGACGAACAAAATGGGAGTCGAAACTATGTGGTAATAACTTGGAATGAAATTTGAGACTCGAACACCAACAACACTATTTCACATCACCATCACATCCATTTCGTGTCCTAATTTTCATCTAATAATTTGACTTCAATAACGATTTAAAAATATTTATGAAAAGGTGAAATGAGTAATTTTTCACATCACCATCACATCCATTTCGTGTCCTAATTTTCATCTAATAATTTGACTTCAATAACGATTTAAAAATATTTATGAAAAGGTGAAATGAGTAATTTTTGAAATATTATTGAAACAAGGCTATATTTTTTTAATACAACAAATGTATTACGAGAATGAAGCTTCAACCTCTATACAGTATGAAGAAATGTCATGTCAAATGACCTTTGAGCTAAGCTCACCCAGCCTAAAAGAGAAGGCTAAAAAAAAACTTTTTATTTTTATTTGTTTATTGTTTTTATAATTTTATTTGAATTATATAAATCAAAGGAAACCCATTTGATAGACTAATGACCTATGAGGAGTGTCCCTCCAGCACAGTGCATTTCTGGTTCTTTGCCAACACTGTTTATTCTCTTGCATTTATTTTCTTTGGATTGTTTCGTCTATGAATCCTTTCCCCTCTCTGTTTTGGCGCTTGTCGATATCTGTCCTGCATTTAATACTGTTTCAGTGCTTGTTTTTGACATTGATTCAGTACCCATTTTTGTCTCTGTAATCACTCTTTAAACAAAACACCAACTTTTTACAAAACCCCATCATCCCAGTCATCATCTTCTTCCTCTTTCTCTGTTCTGCCGCAAGTTTTCTTCTTCCCTTCTTT
>QLSR01000036.1:1354-17355 GCA_031780015.1 Citrullus colocynthis
AAAAAAAAAAAAAAAAAAAAAAAAAAAAAAAAAAAAAGGTTTTGAAGAAGAATACGAAATCAGATGGAATAAAATGAACTTAAAAACTGAAGTGATAGTAGAATTCTATGAACAACCTAGATTTCCAAAATAAATGAATGTTTTAATTATTTATTTATCAAAAAAAGAAAATGTCAATCTAAAATCTACATATTATGCTTGGAGGAAGCACATTCCAATAAGTCATTCGAACAAGAAAAAAGAATATATTCCAATAGGCCAATGAGTTATGAAGAAATCATATTTCTGTAGGCTTCGAATTCAAAGGCTTTTTGTAACTTTTTTTTTTTAATTTTAAATTTTATATTTTTTTGGGATAAGAAACCATTACACTGATAAATGAAATATCCAAAGATTACGGAATAAACCAAGATACAAGATGAACCACAACAGACGATCCCAATCAAAAGAAGAATAAATACAATGACAAACAGAGGGAGGGGGATGAAAAAGGTATTAAAAAACAGAAAGATGCACAAAGGATTGTTGATGCACGAAGCCCACAAACATGGAGAGACCAAACAAAACATCAATCCATGGGGAATGGGGCATTATCCAAGCAAACAGGAGGCATATTACCCGGTGAACAGCATGGCAAAGCAGCACCATCAGCTGATGCATCAGTCAAAAAAGGTGATGGGTAGGCACCAACGGTGCAATCTCCATGTTTACAGAATGCATGCTATTAACCAATAGACAATTCGGCGAGGCAGATGAAGGTCGGAATGGAGCACCAAGAATGGCCTCTGATTGACGGGGAATGGATTCTGGTGCCTTTTTTGGTGAATAATTTGTAGAAGAAATCTGTAGAATTCTCCCATAGAGGGCCTGAATCAAAATAAGGATCTATGTTTAAATTCAAAGGAGAAGATAAAGTGGAGGGGAGTTGGATGAAGGCCGGAAGGAAGCCATTATTGTTCGTTTTGGCCTTTAAACTCACCTCCATCATATCCATTCTAGCCAAGGTACTCTTTAAAGTCTCAATGTAACCTCCACAAATATCTTCGATGAGCTTGAAAGTGTCAAAAGACCATTGATCAATAGGTAAATTCCGATTTTTTATCCAACCCCATATGATGGAACCTCCATATCTCTATAAAAAGCCTCAATACTCCATTGTTCCAACCTTATAAAAAATTTTCCAACATGGAACCATCCTTTGATGTTGCAAAGTGCTCCTTGCTCTTTGTTTTCAACTGCAAGGATAGCTTTGTTAGGTTGAAGGGAGCTAATTGAACCATAGGAGGAAACCTCTCTTTGAATGTCGTAGAGGATGTCGAAACAATTGTCATGAAGATTTTCTCGAATGATAATAATTGCTTTGTTGGGGTAGAAAGATGCTAGCTTAAAAGAGAGGTCCCTTTATGGCCTAGGATGGTTGGTGGTCTATCATGGTCAGTAAAGGCCTTTTATCTAAAATATCCTTTTAAGTAACCTTGGTATTAATGATGGGGGAAGGATGGTTGGACTCTTTAATAGGAGAAATGAAGAACTTCCATTCCTTCTTATCTTTTCCCATAGGGAAAATGACTTTGTTAAGGCCTCCATTTATACCGAGGTTGACCACTTCTGCATAATGACCTTTGCAGCTTTCCTTCCTTCACCATAGACAACAAGACCTTCACCATTGAAAGCTAGGTTATGGTTGGAGAGAGGTGGAGGAGGGAGGATGGAGAGGAATCTATAGGTGTTATTTTGCATAGTTGGAGTCTCTTTTTATAGAGGGTTCTCCTTTCTGTGGGCTGATTTTTGTTTTCCCCTGTATTCTTTCATTTTTTTTTCAATGAAAGTGGTTTTTTTCATAAAATTAAATAATATAAAAAAAGGTCAAATTAGGCTATCAAATTCCATCTTGGAGGAGAAAAGATCTCCAGTCCTCGAAAGGGTATGACTGTGATTACAAGGAAGCATTAAAAATTGTTAAGAACAAAACCATTGTCAAATTTCTTTACTAATTGAGGATGATGGAGCCAGAGAAAAAGCTTATGTATCCATGAGTATCTAGACAAGCTTATGTATACATTTGGTAATCCCACTAGAGAGTTTCCCTAACCTTTGGTTGTTACAAAACTAGTATGATTTTAACGTTTTAGGTAGGTAGCCACCATGGTTTGAACTCATTTTCTCAAAGTCATCTTTTTACTTTTTTTATACTTGCCCCAAGAACCACTAAGCAAACCCGTATATGTAAACTGTACATACTGCTACTTAGGAAAAGTATTAAATACATCATTCCAATATCAAAAGTTAAATTACAGTTACTCACCCAAGAAGCAAACAACTGTGCATCATCATTTTCATGGTAAAGTGACCCTGCTCGAACTTGGCAGGTGAAAAGACTGTCAGATGCGAGAGAATCAAAATAAAAGTCATCGGCATGCACTTTCTATAAAGTAACATATGAGAAGCAAAAGAGAGATAATATTTAATTCTTAAGCTTTAGAAGTTAAGTTGACATTTCTTCCTACCCAGCATCAGAATAGATTCCAAGCTTCAAGCCTTTACTATGTATATAATCAGCGACAGGTTTAATTCCTGACGGGAAAGCCTTGGGATCAGGAACCAGTTGATCCTGCATACAAGGATGGGAGGTTTATCATGTAGAACTCTTTTCTTGTAAGATATTGCTGGTAGTTTCTATGATAGCATCAATGAGTTTGAATAGTTTCACTTCCATTCATACAAGATTAATTTACACAATGAGCCTCAAGAAAGTTCACAGGCAGAGTAGGATCGATATTAAATTCAAGAATTACAACTCCATCCAATGTTTTTTTGTTAAAACAATCTTCAAACATTGTACAGTCAAATCTTCTTCAACAAAATGGAATTAAAATAACCTTTGAATCTCTCTTTTGAGTGGACCAGCAATCATCTGCATTTATTTAAAATATAGTAAGTACTAAATCAAAACAAAACGTAAAGAAAAGTTGGCACTTCAAACATGCTGGAAATGTACCTATGTTGACGTACACATAACCTAACTCAGCCAGACCCGAAGAAACGAGTGCATCCGCTGTCAAAACCAATTTCCAAATAATGTTGAAACAGAAGCAAGAAAGAGAAAGAGCATTATTATTGAGGAATAACTGATACACAACTCAACTATTGCAAAGCAATGATCTTCAAATATCAATTAAAGAACTCAATATACCGTAGCTTGTATGCACAATAATCCGATGAATTAACATAAGTTATAAACTTCACAAGTAACAGGATAAACTGACAAGCTTAAAAAGGAAAAAATGTGCAAATTAACTCAAATAACTATTCCCATCCTCTTAGAAAACTTCAGTTTATATTCAGTCTTCCATTTCAAACAGAAAATACTGCTTTCCAGAGCAAATCACCCGCAAAAGGTAACCAATAAACTTAAAGATGTGCTAAGCATAATAAGGTTTCACTGAAACTTTTCCAAATCACCCAGTACACAGAATATGAGGGAAAGAAAGAAAGGAAGAAAGGTACCCGTTTCCTTGATAAGATTTTCAGTAATATCACAGGCAAAAAAGTTCCAGCTATTCCATCTGAAAGGATACATTAAGACTATTTTAAGCTTCAAAACAAACCTGAGAACCACTGATCATTAAAAACATAAAGTCCACGAACAGTTTGGCAAAGCCCGCAAACAAAACTCAATTTCCCCAATCGTTCAAAAATTGAAAAGTTTCTACAAGTTCCCCTCCCGAATGAAACTCCAAATCACCTCTAAGATTTTTCCACGATTCTAAATTTGAAATGAACAATAACCCAGTTGTTCAAAAGATAAGGAAAATCCTAAAAGACTTAGAAAATTCAGAGATATGGAAAAAGAAAGATACCCCATCTGAGGCGTTCGAGCCAAGCCATTTTGAAGCTGCAATATGCCGTACTTCGAGGTATCAAAAATTCGACGAAACGATGACTTGAAAATCGATTTATCATAACCATTCAACAGTGACACTCTCCTCTCTGCAATCGCCACAGACGCCGCCGAGAGTGATAAAATAAGTAAAATCACTGATTCAAACCTTATCCTCTTCGCCATTAATGGATGCTCCGATCTCCTTCCTTCCGCTGAGACAGAGTTTTCTTGTAAAGGGTAGGATTATTATCTATAAATAATTTGAAAATGGGGCCAGTTTCTTGCTGGGGGTGCTTTGCTTCTGCAAGAAATTAAAGTGACTTGAAGATTCTTGTTGACCCACAAGAGAAAATGGCATCAAATCCTTTTTCTGGATAATTCTCCTGTCAAAATGTGTGATTTTGCCCCCTTTTGAATTGTTATACAATGGACAAGTGTAATGTAATAGAAAATTTCTACAAGCAAATTGAGATTACAAGTGAACTTTTATGGTCAATTAACAAGATAATATGATATTTGTTGTAGCTTTTATTATTAAATTAAGCTAAGCATGTTCCTCACGTTTCTATTTTCTAGGAATTTTTTCTACTTGGAAATCTTTTTTTCTGTTTTGTCTAATTATGAGAAAATGAAAAGGAGTATCTCTATTCTATAGCTGAGGCTTATGATAGATTTTTGAGACAGACCGAAAAAGCCACACCTTCCCAAATACAAAAATAAAACGTCCATTGCTATTTTTTCTATCTTTTTTTCTTTCCTTGATAATGTCCAAATAGTTTAGGCACGTTTCGACTAACCTCACGGAACAATTTGTCTAACTTTACGACATTTGAGTGTCAAAGAAATTTGTAAGATATTAAATTTTAGGTAGGTGATCACTATAGATTGAACTCATAGTCTTTCAATTGTTTATTAAAGTCATGTTCCTTATTTACTATTAAGTTATCATTACTTTCTTTTTTAAATCACTCAAAAGTTCAACCTTATGTTAACTTTCCAAATATGAACATTGTTCAACCAACATAAAACAATACAATTTTTTTTTTTTACTCAAAAGAAGGCCAAAGGTTCAAATTCTCCACCCTGAATTGTTATCTAAAAAACAAAAAAGAAGAGAAAAAAAGAAAAGAAAAAAAAGCAGAAGCTTATATGTTCATTTGTCATCGTAAGAATAACTCATTTAGCATAAGACATACACTTCTAATCAAGAGGTCAAGTATTTGAATCCCTCGTTCTAAATGGTTATACTAAAAACAACTTATGTCAACTTAAGCTTAGCTACTCAACTAATTAAATCCTATGTTTTTGCTCAAATCGAGCATAATTTAGTGAATAATTCATCACTTAACATCTCATATTTCTATCCCCACTTCTGCAATTGTTAAGTTAAATAAATAGAAAAAACTCAAGTTTGACCATAAATTGTATCAATTTAAACCGTAAATTTTAACGTGTAATAACTTTAACATATAATAATTTTAAGGTTTTTGTAATTTCATTAATTTAAATCTAAATGATAAAATGAATATAGCTCAACTAGCCTAAAAAATGTATAATAAAGCTTATACTAAAAACAAACAAACTTGAAATCTGGGGATCCCTTTCCCAGTATATAGCCAAAAATAATAATAGCTGCTAAGTAAATTTTGCCAATATTCAAAATTTTCAACCAAAAAAAAGAAAAGAAAAGCTCTATTGTTGATTTTTTTCCTAAATTTTTATCAACTTTGTATTTTATAATTCATTAAATACATGAGTGATCACTTTTTTTAATAGAAGCAAAAGCTTGATCAAAGGTTAAAATTGTAATACTTTTCAAAGTTGTTCAATATTGTAACACTTGTCTGAGTTTGATGTGCAATTACAAGAACTGAAAGTGTATGGTTAAAATTGATACAATTGGATCAGTTAAGGGGTCAAAATTGATTTTTTTTTAATATAAATAAATAAGGAAATGTGATATTGGCTAGCTCATACATTCATATCTATCTGCACCATTTTATTCAACTTATAAAATGAATATGATTGATGTGAACATAAATATTAATAATAAATTTGTCAATCCAAACAATATAGTTTAGTAGATAAGGTACTTAAATATGGATAGTTTGATGTCCACCTATAATTGTTGAACTAAAAATTTGTTTTTTAGGAGCTGTTTGGCACGCTGAGTTAAAGTTCATGTGTTTGGAGTTTATATGTATGTGGAGTTTATATGTATGTAGAGATCATATATTTATGTTTTGGTGTTATGGTAATTATTTTTGTATGAAAATTAAAGTTAAAATTACAAGTCTATATACTTTTAGAATTGTGTGTCAACTTCAAAAAAATGTCTAATACGATCTTTGACATATTAAAAAGAATATATAATAATAAGTAAATGGGTTCAATAGGTTTGCTATTCAACTTTATGTGTAGTATGAAACTAAAACCGATTAATTTGTATGTTCTTTATGAGCTTATTAGACATAAAATTGAGTTATCCATGTTTGTTCGAGTACACAGCTCCCGGAGCCGGACACGGGCTCCTTTTTATAGTGCCACGTGTCATTTTTTCATTTTTTTTTTCCTGGCTACCTATCCCAAGCTCACTCCATGGTTGTCCCTCTTCTTGTCTTCATCATAAATTTACCAATCGATAAAGCATCAACTTTGTTTTCAATGCTTGTGCAAACCTCAAGCTCATAACCTCTCGATTGGTCGCACGAACACTCCCCAAAAACATAGAGAGAGAAATAACTAAGTAGAAAGAGAAGAGGGGGAAGAAAAAAAAGGTCATGTTCTCTTCATCTAACCCATCCCACCAAGGTCACAATTTTCTGAAACAAACTCGTGTTTTTTTAAAAAATCATTCCATTTTTTTCATACTTTCCTTGTTCCAAAACAGCGGTTGGATATTAGATTTATTAATTTGTTGTAAGTAACACACACACACACACTTGTTTTTTCAGTCTTCCTTAATTTTCTGTAGAATCTTATTGAGGGGTTTCTGTTCACATCAATGATATAGTGAAAAATACAGAGAGTTCAAATTGTGATTACCTCTGTTTTATTTTGGTATCAAAGCATGTGAAGACTCACGTCTCCTTTTCTTCTCCTTCAACAACAATGGACTCTAAAACCTAACCCACCCCTCTGCCCACCTCAAATTTCTGGCCTTCTCTCCAACATATGCAACCTTAAATTTGGTATCATTCCTGAGTTGATCATTATATCAACAATCCCAAATCTCTACAAAGAAGAAGAATCCTAAAAAAGGGGTTTGTTCCATGGAACTATGTTGAGTAATGTGATTAATATGAGGGAGAGTTTCAAATGAAAGGTTATGAATAAGGAAGAAATACCCAATTGGGCGATAGATGTGTGAAATAAGGTCGGAAATTCCTAAATTTGTGATAAATTTAGGCATTGACGGTGGCGGAGGAGTAAGTGAGAGAGAGAGAGAGGGGGGTGGGGGGGGGAGAAATTGGGATGTAAAAGAAAGGAAAGGGTCTGTTAATGGAGATGGAGGAGAGAGAGGGGGAGAGAGAATAAGAGAGAAGGGAGAAAGAAAGGGAAATATTACAAACAATATATATTTTTTCCATATCTTCTTCACATGTAAGCATTTATAAATTTTTTAATATTCAATTTAAAGATTTTAGTTGAATTATGCACATATTGTCGTCTATATATTCTTTTATACATTGAGACTCTTGTTTTATTTTCTTTTATTTTTATCGTTTTTCATTTAAATCCATCTAATAATGTGATTATTAAAAAAAAGTTAACCCCTTGTCTAAAAACGGATAGGGTTGAGGGTAAGGGTAAAATGGTCAAAGGCAAATGTATTTTTTGTTTTACCTCGTATAAACTTATTTAGTATATCCACCCTAGAATGAGAATTGATTAGGGCAAGTGTATGTTGTCAAATTTAAATATAGAGTATTGTCCATTAGATTATCACTAGAGTATTATAGATGCATTTTTACTCACTTTTATTTATAAAATCGAATTAGAACAAGATAATGAATAAAAGAAAAATAATGAAAAAAAAAATTATGGAGAGAAGTCCTAAGAAATTTATTTCTTCGATTGAATTTGTTAATAAATTAACAAATTTAATCACTATTGAACAAAGGATTATAGGCTAAGAACTTTGAACTCTCAACTATATCTCTCACAGACGCTGGTTAGTCCTATTTACGAGTTAGGAAATTAATTTCACTATTAAGTTTCAATAATATGCAAAAGAAAAAAAAAATTTAATGAACAATTTTTTACTAACCTCTGAAAAAGAATTATTCTAGATCATTCTATGTGATTTTAAAACTCCTTTTAATGAATGCATATAAGTTATGACTTTTCAATCATCTCCCTCTCGAAGATTATACTTTAAGTCTAACATCAATTAATCTATAGCAATAGATCGAAAACATACCCAAAACATTCAAACTCATATAATAAAAAAAATAGATTTTCAATGAACTTACCACAAAGAATCAAATCTAAAATTTTCAAAGTCTCATAATAAATTTCTTTAATTAAAAAAGTTAAGAGAGAAAGGGAAAGAAATAGACCTTATCATGTTTTGATTTTTTTCCCCAACTCAATAACCCTCACCATCCCAAGTGAAAAAAAAGAAGTATATCTTAAGCTCATCAAAGTCTCCTTGCCCACTAATTTTATAAACTCTCCTTTTAGTTTGCTTCCTTCTCAATTATTATTATTGGTTTTTTTACCTTTTATGAATGTAGATAGAATATATTTTAATCTATAATGTGTTCATAAGGTCAGCATGCTATAAGTGAGTCACATGAACCTTACTCTAATAAAAGACGAATGTTGAGATTTAAAGATTCTTGACACTATAATTACGTGGGTATCATGGCTTTGCTCTCTATGTATGATCAAATGTTATACATAAATCTAGAAGCTACAATTTAATATAGATATAACCCCTATGTAAAAATTATGTTCTATCATTCACCTTTAAGATTTTGTAAATGCAACTAATGTATTTCAAATATACCTTCTATGTTATATTCCATTACACGTGTGTAACCTACTTTTCAAACATGTGAAATTACAAGTGACATATTGCTCAACTTTCTACCTTCAAGACCTTATACGCACGAATATAAAAGATATATGTCAACACAAATGACTTATAGTATAACAATTTTGTATCTGACAAGACAAGTCTAGTTTAATGGTAACTAACATGTATTCCCTCCTTTGAAATTGAAGGTTCAACCTTCATCTCCGCAATTATTTTACTAAAGAAAATGTTGTACGTAATTGTCAGTCTCTCAAAACTATCATTTTAAAAAATTGTTCCAACTATGCAATGTCGGAATTGCATATGGGGAACTTTCTAGGCTCGAAATAGGTCATGAATATGCTTAACTTAATAAAATCTGGACTTCACTGTCTCAATTTTAAAAGAGACTATTGAAATAAGAATGCAAACCTATAGGGCATGATGCCAAATCTTGCAAAAGAATAGTGGCAAAGATTTCTACCAAACCTAGAAATTATAAATTCTACCTTTTTAATTCTCGTTAATGTTACAATCTTAACTTTGAGATTTAAATTCTGTTTCAATTTAATCTCTAATTAAAACTTTGAGATTTAAATTCTGTTTCAATTTAATCTCTAATTAAATTTTAAGAGTTACACTTTTAACATTGATTTTTTACTAAATACTTGCTTTTGACGCTAATGTTTATTAATTGATTTAACATAATTATGAAATAAAAATTTAAAATTAATTCCAATAGTGATAAAAAAATTAGTGAAATTTAATTATTTATAACTCTTTTAATTCTTTTAAATTAATTAAAAGGTATTAACACAAAATTCGAAAAGTAAATATTTAATGAAAAATCGAGATTGAAAAAGATACATCTTAGGAACAAATTGAAACAAAACTAAAATTTGAAGGATAAAAGTTATAACATTTTTTAAAGCAAATGACTAAATAGAAATCAAACTTAAAACTTAAAAAATAAAAAGATTAACCCAAAAATTAAAAACCCATAGTCCCTAGGTTTAGAAGGTTTCCTTTCAATGCAATTTAAAAGTCAAACGGAACGTAATTCAATTGTGTATATGTCATCAATTAAGATTGCCCTCGTAACAAATCAACATTTTCAATCCCTTTCTTTTTCTCCCACTGCCGCATGGCCCTATGAACCACCTCCACTGGTGACCGCACCCGAAACGAAACGACTGCAACACAAAAGTGTAAGAGTTTTTTAATATTCGGTGCATGCATTTAGTCTTTGAATGGTGTCTTACATGTGGCTTGATGATTGTGCTAGAGCGGTTGCTGACAGAAATTTTATTAAATTGTAAAACCCTAAAAGATCACAAAACCTTGATTTGCTCAAACTCGCAAAATGTTGCAAATAATTTCCTTTTCTACAAGCAATGACATGGATTAGGTTTTGGGTGTGTGCTCAATGTGATCATCTTCCAACAATTTGAATACCCCAAATTAAGTTTCCATATTCATGCTTCTGAACATCCAAATTCGAATCCCCTGCCCATAGACCTTGCTCCGCCGCCGCAACTTACCACGCCAGTGCCAACAACCGAATGTCTCTTTTAATCTCCCTTGCAAGCTTTGGTTACTAATCTGCAAAGAAGTCATATAACTATGCAATTTCACCGTAAAATTAGTCCATAAAGTCCTGAAATCTGACGATTGAATTGCATTAGATTCGAATTGTATCGGAAATTCGTTCTTGCTTTTGGGACACATATTAATCCTGCAGCTTCATCATGAGCTCTCGTTGCATCCTCCGCGCTTCAAATTGTCCCCACTCGAATTCTTGTTTTCCTGTAAAAACAGAGTCCATTTTGTGTTCAAAGAAAAAAGAAAAGCTATTGAAGAACATTGAGAACACACGTAAAAACGAGAAACCCACAACGAAAGATGACGAAAACCACCAAAATTTCTATAGATTATTTGCAACCGAAATGTTGTTGCAGAAAACTATGAGAAAATGAAATTATTTGCCACCAAAGAAGAAGGATTGGGCTATTTTGCGTGATTTGCGTAATTAGTAAAGATTAAGGCGGGTCAATAAATTGGAAAATTTCATTAAATAACACACACACACACACCCCCCCCCCCCCCCCAAAAAAAAAAAAAAAAAACCCTAAAACTTTTTTATACGATAACCTCCCTCTAAAAACTTTATCATACTTTTGTCTTGTAAAATACCAAATTTACCGTCGAATTTTAAAGGCTCCACATGCATCCTTCCTCTCCTATTACAAGTAAACGATCTTTTACACACCACTCCTACGCGATCTTTCACATTCTCTCAGCTTTTGCCGTTCATTTCTCTCCATTCTTGCTATTTTTGCCGTTCGTTTCAACATTGTTTCCACCGTTGTTGTCTGAAAGGACCGTATGCCAATTTTTTTTTTGTCGCTTTCGATACGTGGGTTAGGGTTTGTGTGGTACACGAATTTAGATCACTTATTATCTAGTGAATGATCGCATAGCTTGTAATACTCGATAGCCTAGCTTGTAATACTCGATTGCATAACTTTGTATACTTGATCGCCTAGCTTTTGATACTTGATCGCATAACCTCTGATACTTGATCGCTTAGGTTTTAATACTTGATCGCCTAGTTGTTTATATTCGATCGCCTAGCTATTTTAACTCGATCGTCTAGCTTTTTTATACTCAATCACCCAATTATTCTGAATACTTACGCGCCTCATCCTGCCTGCCTAGGCGTGTAAAACACCCCAAATAACATCTAAACGTCTCTTGACTGGCCTTGCCACCAACAACCTCTCTACGCCAACCTTCTTCAACCTCTAACCAACAATCACCCGATAGCCCCTACAATTCAACCTACACTTTTAGCAACCATATCAACACTTCTACCCAATTTTCTTTCTAATTTTTTCCATAAACCTTAAAATAAATCTCTTAACTTACTTACCTTCAAGTTTGGCCCTCTAATTTCACCTCAATAGCTCGGAATCCACCAATCTTTAACCCTTGCTCGATCGCACCTGAGAACTTGAACAACCTTGCTTTCTCCTCAACAACCCTTTTCTGATGGAATCCTACTTTGGTAGCCATCACACACTAACTACATTAGATTTAGAAGATTTTGGTAGGAAAACTTCTCCTTTGGCATGAGTAAATTGTGCAAACCGATCTCCTCTTTCAAACCACTATTTATACTTCAGCACTAAATCTCGCCACCTCCTGCTTCCAAATTTTACAATTTAATCTTAGCTTGCCACCTAATTATTCCTTAATTAATAAATAAATATAATTAACCCCAAAATTACAAGAACTTAGATACCTACCTCTTAATTTAACCCTTAATGCCTAGCACACATTCCTTTAAAGGTTCTTTGCTAGCTTCCACTCCCACTTGGCTCTTCAACGCCCCTCATGGCTTAAGCTTCCTCCACGCCTTCTTCTTCCTCTTGCTACCTCAATGCCCATCTCCTGTTAAGCTTGTCAACCTTTGTCGCCTAGTCAAGCACAACTTCAACACTCAGCTAACCTTCTTCAAAGCTCAATGCCCACATGTTAAGGTCCAAGCCACATCCTTGTCGCCAAGAAAGACTTCCTCACTTCACGCCCAACAACCTTTTCCTTTTCTATGCATCACTTGGCCCTAACAATAAAAAATTTTGGTTAAGTCCACAAGCTACATTTTAACGCCAACATGCTCAGTTCAACTTATGTTGTGCATTATGGCACCACCAAGATGTATAGAACTTTACGAGAACATTATTGGTGGCCAGGTATGAAGTGGGAAATAGTTGAGTTTGTAGCTAGATGTTTGATGTGTCAACAAGTTAAGCCTGAGCATCAGAGACCTGCGGGATTACTGATCCACTTCTTGTTCCTGAGTGGAAATGGGAACACATGATGATGGATTTCTTATTTGGTTTGCCACGGACTCCAAGTGGTGCTGATGACATTTAGGTGAGAGTAGACAAGCTTAACAAGAGAGCATGTTTCTTACCTATTAAGGCGACTTATACTTTGGACAAGTTGGCACAGTTGTATGTTAATAAGATAGTAAGCCAGTATGGCGTTCCAGTGACGATCGTAACTGATAGGGACCTAAGGTTTACGTCTAAGTTTTGGACTAGTTTATAGCAAGCCCTTGGGACTATATTGCAGTTTAGTATGACCTTTCATCCTCAAACTGACGAGCAATTGGAGAGGACTATTCAGAGCCTGGAAGATATGTTGTGGGCTTGTGCTTCACAGTTGAAAAGAAGTTGGGATGCACACTTGCCTCTGATGGAGTTTGCATATAATAATACTTACGAAGCTAGTATTGGAATCACTCCATACAAAGCTTTATATGGAAGACGGTGTAGAAAACTAGTATGTTCGAATGAAGCTAGTAAAAGAAAAATGATTGGACCTTACGAGATTCTGGAATAAGTTGGACCATTTGCATATCGGTTGGTTTTGCTCATGGATATGTCTAAGATTCATAATGTGTTCCATGTTTGTATTGAGGAAGTATATTCCAGATCGGACTCATGTGCTCGAGGTACAACCAATACAACTTAAAGAAGATTTATCTTATGAGGAAGAGTTGGTACAAATCTTAGATGAGAATGAACAAGTGTTAAGGAACAAAACAATTTCTCTAGTGAAAGTGTTATGGAGAAATCAGGGTGTTGAAGAAGCAACTTGAAAGAGCAAGGATCAAATGATCAATAAGTATCCTTGCTTGTTCCATAACGCCAACAACAACTGAATTTTTAGGATGAAATTCTTATAAAGAGATGGTAAATTGTAAGCCCTAACTTATTCTTAGTCTTGCTTAAGCTTAAGCAGAAAATGTAGCTAACTCAAGTTTCCTTTCTTCAAAACAGTGCATGTGTCACAACCCCTCCCAACTCACCCTCTTAACCTAGGAAAAGGTGTGAGGATAGCAGACATCGGTTCTTTTATGATATCTACTGTCAACCTGTACTATCCTCAATTTAGTACCAAACACTTGATAAACAATGTATAATTTACATCCAAACAACATGCTCAAATCTTAAGATAAGTTAGCCTACATTTATAGACTTCCATTCATCAGCTTAATATAATATAAACACATGTTTACAGACTCCCACTCCTCAAAACCCCATTATCTACAGTACTGAGTCTTAAGTACAAATATGTACAAGTATTTACAAACTAAGTAGCAAGCCCAAATGAGCTTAATGTGTAGGCTAAGCACCCTGGTTTCGCTTGCTACCTGGAAAACAGAAAAAAAAAAAATCAAAACCATGAGCTAGGTTGCCTAGTGAGTGACAAGTTTAGAAATCTACACTTTAACTCAAATGTTTAACAAAGTCATGCTAAAAAATCAGGTAAGAAAACAGTAACAGTTCATCGTCGAAAACTCATAAATATTAGCTTATGCTTGAAAGATTTTCTTTAGTTGAGGTGGAGCTAAGCCCAATGCTACCCAACGTAAAAGACAACTTTAGTTGGTGGAGTAATCTCGACACATCCAATGTCAAATAACCTTAGCTGTGTGGAGTAATCTCAACACAACAACGTCAAATTTCTCTCTATGTGCACATAAGAATTATAACTTGGCTTGCATGTGTACCTTCTCATGTCCTTCAGTACTGGTGTCCTATGATACAGTATTAAGGCTGCCTATATGTCTTTTTCGTGTCCTTCGGTATTGGGAACCATTTATTATCTTTTTGGAAATAAAGCATGCTTTGATCATAAATAAATCATTCATAAACACAAGTTACGCAAATCCTTAGGGTTTCAAAGTGTTTATCAAACAACATGCTTTGTATAAAACTAATCACCATAAAACATCGTGCTTTATCATCAAAATCACGTTAACGCATATTCAAACTCATGTTTTATCATACTCAGCTAGAAAACTCATGTTTCAAGAATAATTCGAGCATACTAGAAATATTAAGAAAATAGTTCATTTTAAATAAAATTCTATCACTCACAACTTGTCCCAGGCTCTTATTGGGTTATATGCTTCTCCTAGCTCTTCTTGACCGAAAATACATTAATTTCCTTTAAATTTCTTTCAACATATAACTTATGTCAATTGGATCTTTGATATTGAAATTTATTTCAAAAAGGCTCAACCTTAATAAAAAATGATAAAAAATAACCAAAGGTTGCAAGTTGCTTATAGGCGTGTCCAACAACCCTGCGACACGCTCAGACAGCCTGTCCAGCCTCTATGTGCGGCAAACCATGCACAACTGCCTTATCTTGCACACCTTGGCACTGCCAGCACGGCCAAACCCACAGGGGGTGCAACTCACACACAAACAAGGCCAAAATAACCTCAAGAGGTACAGCGTGTGCTCAGTCTTAGCGTTGCACGCCAACTGGGCGTCGATACGCGATGCCCGTGTCATGCCTTTTCTGACAGCCTGTGCCTTGTCTGCCTACTAGTGAGATTTGTGAGACTAATGCATCTAGCGAGACTAGCAAGACTAACGAGACCATAGCGAGACTTGTCTCGCTCAACACCTACACATGCACGGCGCCGTCTCTTGCTCACCAGTGAGACTGATCTTGCCCCACAATCTTGCACATCTATAATGTTAGTGGCCTATCAGTTTGCCCGCTGTGCGCTCAAAATCATCGAAATTAATCTCAATAAAATTCTTACCTTTGGCCACTGCCCTAGTTTGTATTGTAATTCATATGCCTAAGTCTAGAACTTAAATCCAAGTTATTTTCTCTAAAAAAACAACTATTTCTCATGCAACTCGATTGATTACTAATCTCTTGAAACCAATACAAATTACATGGCATTAAGAATAGTCTTTAACAATTTTTATTGTCAACCTAACTACTCTCGTGATAAACAACAATTCATTGTTATAGATCAAGTTAAATATACAATCTCTCAATCATACATCTAACCTAACATGTGAAGATAATCAATCTACAAGAATTAAACACAATAACAATGAAAAACATGATCATTCCAACAAAACCATGAAAATCTACAATATCAACATGAATTCATAAACAATTCATCAAAACCCTAAAACTTAAGAATTTAGCCATTCATAGCTTGAAGCAACATGTTCAAACAATATAAACAAAAAAAAAAAAAAAAAAAAA
>QLSR01000036.1:17666-44503 GCA_031780015.1 Citrullus colocynthis
AAAAAAAAAAAAAAAAAAAGAGTGTAAAGAAAGGGAAACTCTACTGAAAAAGGGGCTCTTGATTAAGGTAACACCGTCACAATCTCCTTGGCTCTCACGTCGAAACTCGAACGGCACCATGACTCTCTCGAACTGTTTTCCTCTTCCTTGCAACTAACTCACTCTTTGAAGTCTTTTATGAACTTTCACTCAATTCTCTCCTTTTTGTGACTCTTTTGGTCTGTAATTTCTTGCTTTGATTGATTATTAAGGCTGTTGGAAACCCCCAAAGTTGGCTGCCCAAGAAAACTTTCCAAAAATATAAGTTTTACAAAAAAGGAAACTGGCGCCGCGGCGTTGCCAATTATGGAAAGAAAGCGCTATGGCTCTGCGGCTGTGTTGCATAGACACCCTCTCGGGTTTTAGCGTCGCGACGCTATCCCAATTTTGGTAACTTTGTTATTTTCTTCTCTTTTTCACCGTATTCTTGCTCGGTTTTGATCTTTTGGTATTTTCTTCTAATTTTCCTCATTTTAACCTAAAAACCACTAGCAAACAAGTGAAATCTAATATAAACTCCCTTAATTTGAGAGAATAGAAAGCACTTTTCAAGTTCTTATCACCTGCACGCATAACATCTTCTTCCTTGGCAAAATCTTACTTGATAGTCTCACAAACACTTCCTTCACTTCCAGCTGCCAAAAATAGTATTTCCAGTCCTAATTAGACCAATTTTCTCTTAAAGACTTATAGATAATTGAGTTAACTAGCTTACCTCTAAATTTTAGCTTCAAACTTCTTTTCTTCCGTCAGATATCTCAAAATCCTTTAACCCTGCTCCAGATTACTCGACAGCATGAACCATCTTGAATCTCTGATGAAATTCAAGTTCTTCCTCAATGAATTCTCTTCCGACAGCCCTTTCTCTGGATCTAAACTCAATTTAGAGCAAATTGGTTGAAGAACTTCTTAAATGGCACAAGTAAATTGCGCAAACTAGTTTCCTTCGTCAAACCTTCTATTAATAGCCTTCACAAGACATTCATGCAAAACCGCAGCTTGCCACCTCCTACTTGCCCACGCTACAATTAACCTTATTTTGACACCTAATTAGACTTAATTAATATTTAATTCCTAAATTTGCCTAAATAAAAAGAAGTGATGGACATATCACTTTGGGACAAGCTTCCCACGCATAGTTGCTCACAAGTTGAGGTTATTTGGCTTCCTTTCTTGGCTAACACTTGCACACAACCCCCTCATCAGCAGCACCAGAACGCATCTTTCCTCCAACTCCCTTAGCCCTCAACATGCCACACAAGTCACCTAGGGATACATAACCCTCCTTGCACCAACAAGCAACACATAACCCACCTTGCACCAATAAGCAACACGACATCAATGCATCACCCTTCCATCTACACTAGCTTGCATCATGAAATGCTAAGCTACCTTAGACCCATCTCTTGGCCTCTCCCTTCAACATTTTGCCCACATCAACCACTCAAACTCGGCTACTCAAAAGGTCTCAATGCAATAAGCCAACACTTAGCCAAAATTTCCTCAGCTTCCTCTTCCTCTTCCTTAATGCCAGACACACTTACAACACACAACCAGACTACATATGTCAAGTTGCTTTCGGCTTCTCCTCTCCTTGGCACTCGTCTACTTCCTTCTCAAGCTTCACGCCAAGCTACTTGCTTGCAATCACTCTCACAATTAAGTTCACAAGCCTACCTCCTTTTGGCTTCTCTTTTCCACGCCTTCTTCAACCAAAACAAAGAGAATTTTGTCTAAAGTCCACAACAATAGTACAACTCTTAGGTTGAATGCTTAGAAATGAAAGTAGGGTTTACAACATGACCCTGAAACATTTCTCTATCTGATTCAACCATGCTTCAACATCTATAGGATCTGTAGTGTGATAAAATGCAGTGGCATCCAGTCCTTGAACCTCGCAATTCCATACCCTTTCTCAGGGTTAGCTTGTGCTACTCTTACACTAGTAGCTAACCTCTGTGCTATTCTAGTGAATATATGTTCCTCCATATTCACTCCTTCTTGAGGGTTATTAGATTCCCTTTCAGAAGCTTCTCTCGTTTGTTCCTTCGGAGCATTGTTTCTATAATATACCATAATGTTAATATATTATAAACTTAACATGCTCCTAATTTATTCTTAGTCTTGCTTAAGCTTAAGTAGTTGAAATGTAGCTTGTGAACTTGGCCAAAATTTCCATTGTTAGAGCCAAGTGGTGCGTGGAAAAGGAAGAGGTTGTTGGGCGTAAAGTGAGGAAGTCTTTCTTGGTGGCAAGGATGTGACTTGGACCTTGGCATGTGGGCATTGAGCTTTGATGAAGGCTAGTTGAGTGTTGAAGTTGTGCTTGACTAGACAGCAAAGGTTAACAAGCTTAAAAGGAGATGGGTGTTGAGGCAACAAGAAGAAGAAGTAGGTGTGGAGGAAGCTTAACCTGTAAGGGGCGTTAAAGAGTCAAGTGGGCGTGGAGAAGAGCAAGCATGGAAGTTAGAAAAGAATCTCTTATGTGTATGCTAGGTGTCACGGCAATGCTTGTCCAGGGCGTGTTGCCTGTGGCCGCATGCCCGCCTCGACCCCTTTTTACCATGCTTTCATGTTATGTACTTTATTTTACTAGTTTGTGTATTTTCCTAGTGCTTTTCTTTGTAAGTGACCGCCCGCCACTTTGCATGTGCAAGGGTGACAATTCCACAATTGTTTAGAATGTACTATATGGGGGTGAGACTAACCATCAAATCCTCATACCCGGAGTTGTGAGCTATAAAGCTGTTGTTGTCCCTTTTTGCTTTCTAGTCTTACAACACATCTTAATTTCTCAAACACGCTTTCAAACGTTTGCGAAATGCTTTTCCTCTAAAACCCGTTTTCTAAAACCGTTTTCCTTGGAACGGGGCCGGAGGTTACGAGAGGCACTCGGTGTGCCGTAGGCGATCATAATTTGATCAGGCTGACTTGTTCATGAGCTAGAACAAGTGCCGCACAATCGTTTAGTCTAGCGCAGAACTACGATTGTGACACTAGGCGTTGAGGGTTAAACCAAGAGGTAGGCTTCCAAGTTCTTGTAATTTTGGGGTTAATTATATTTATTTATTAGTTAAGGAATAATTAGGTGGCAAGCTAAGATTAAATTGTAAAATTTGGAAGTAGAAGGTGGCGAGATTTAGTGTTGCATGAAGCTGTTTTAGAGAAGTATAAATAATGGTTTGAAAGAGCAGATCGGTTTGTGCAATTTACTTGTGCCAAATGAGAAGTTTTCCAACCACAGTCATCTAAATACAGTGTAGTTAGTGTGTGAGGGCTGCCAGAGGAGGATTCCATCAGAAAAGGGTTGGAATTTGAGGAGAAAGCAAGGTTGTTCAAGCTCTCGGGTGCAATCGAGCAAAGGGTTAAGATTGGTGGATTCCGAGCTACTGAGGAGGAATTAGAGGGCCAAACTTGAAGGTAAGTAAGTTAAGAGGTTGATTTTAAGGTTTATGGAAGAAATTAGAAAGAAAATTGGGTAGAAGTGTTGATTTGGGTTGCTAAAAGTGTAGGTTGAATTGTAAAGGCTATCGGGTGATTGTCGACTAGAGGTTGAAGAAGGCTATTTAGAGGTTATTTGGATTTTTTGCACTCCTAGGTGGGCAGGTTGAGGTGCGTGTGTGGCAGACAGTGCAGGCGGGCATCGGTTGGGTAGTGGCATGTGTGGCCGAAGGGGGGCTGATGTTGGACATTGAGTGGCTAGACGACCAACCCGTGTGCAAGGTGGACGCCTAGTGGGCTGCAGGAGATCGACGCAAGGTGTGTGTGCGTGTTTGTGAGGCTGTGTGACTGTGTGGGTGTGCGAGAGTTACTGCATAATGCTATGCGAGTGTCTGTGCAAGTGCATGTAAGAGTTGCCGAATAGGGCAGTGGCTGTACAATGCTGTGTGCATGAGCGACTAAGACTGTAGGGGAGTGCTAGTGTCGTGTCTAGCCAAGTTGCACGCCTATTTCCAACTTGCATCTCTTAAGGTATTGCTTATTTCGATTGGTGTTGGTGAGTTATTTCAAGTGTAAGTTTAATCTAAGAATATCAATGGCTTAAGATGAGACTTAAGGGACTTAAAAAAGGTCAACTAAAAGAGTAAACTTATTTTTAGGTCAAGAAGAAGTGTGGAAGGTCTACGACCCATTTGGGACCCAACCAAAGAGTGAGTGACAATGTTTTAAGAATAAATGTTTTGATGTTTTATAATAAATGCTTTCCTAAATAAATGTTCTATCTTAAGCATGTTTTATATATGGGATTTATAAGCTATGCTAAGCATGTTATTTAGCTTAAAGTTAAAGGTTTACTAAAAAGTTATCGATGTTTATGATTAATGATTTATTGAGCAAGTTTTATTTTCAAAGCATGAATGTACCCTAGAAATGTAAAGTGTAGGACTTAATACTAAAGAACAAGGAGAAGTTATTTGGGCAGCTCGGTATATAGGTCTTTGGGACCCACTTTGGCACACAAGAAGGCTTCAGGTCGTGTGTTAGGATGCTAGCTCTTTTGGGACATTTCTATGTGCACATAGGAGAGGTGATGTTGATCGTATTGAGATTACTCTATACCAGCTAACGAATGTTTTTGATGTTGAGTGTATCGAGCTTGCTCTACCTTAACTAAGATTAAAAAGGGTAAAAATTTTATATGTTAATTGATATTTGAGCATCCTATATTCTAATGTTTTCGAGCTACTGATGTTTTATATGAATAATGTTTATGATTTTAAGGTTTCTATGATCAAGATTATTTATTAAAGTTTATATAAATATTGTCACTAACTGGGCAACCAAGCTCATGGTTTTTTTTTTTTTTTGTTTTCTGTCTCCCAAGTAGCGAATGAGTTCCCAGTGCTTAGCCTATCCAGCCTCGATGGCTTCTGCTGCAATCCTTTTGGTTATTTAGTTATCTTGTATGTTTTGGGATCTAAGACACACTTGAACATATAGATTGTGTTTTGGGAAACTGAGTGTCTGTAATTGTGATCTGTAAATGAGCAGTTGCAGATATGTTATCTGTAAATGAGTATTAGGAGTTTATTTGTATGATGTTGAATATTATGTTATTGGTGTTAATTGCTTATCAGGTGATTAAGGAGATTTACGGAAGGAAATAAGTTAGATAGTAAGTATCGTAAAAGAGTCTGTCCCAAATCTTTTCTTAGGTTAGGAGGTGACTTGTGAAGGGGTGTGATAAAAGGCATAGAATAGACACAGATAATATGTACTAGTATTACAATCCAATGACTAACCATTACAACCATTCCAACACATAATATTTCTACCATATCTTTAGTAGATGAGAATATTGAGCTATATAACCTAGGGGATGATAGAAATGAAGATTGGATGAGTCACAACATCCAATCTAGATGTAGTCCACAGTTTGATACTGACCATGTATACAAACAATGTTCATATCCACAAACAATTCTAACACCTTCCATTCATGTTCCAATCCCACCTTTGACGATGCCTTCAGTTCAAATGCACCCCACTATTCCAACCCAACCCTTTGTAGATATACCCAGAGGGCCTATCATATGACGACCTCATCACAATACCTCTAACTTGTTGATATTCTTGGATGATCAACTTTTGGACTTGATGATCTTTTTGGATCAACCTCTGGCTTGTTGATTGATTTGGATCAGTCTCTAGCTTTTTTATCGGCTTGGATTGTCTCTGGCTTGTTGATCGACCTTCGAAGTTTCTGACTTTGAAAGCTTTAGAGAAAAGTCTTCTAATTTTCTAGAAGTCCTTTGAGTTTTAGTTTTTAGATCTTTAAAAGAGTTAAGCTTCAGCCTTTGGATCTTTAAAGCTTCAAGAGGTTTATATTCTTCAAAGCTTGTATTATTTAGATCTTTAGAACTTCAGCCTTTTGATCTTTAAAGCTTTGGAGCTTTAGCCTTCGGAGTTTCAGAATTTCAATTCTTCCCATATTGAGGAAGTTGTGATCTTGAGGTCGACCAGAACTTCAGAATATTCAAATCTTCACAGTTTCATTTTCAGAGCTTCGTCGTTAAAGCTTCAGAGCTTCAGTACTCCGTTGTTAATGCCTTCAACCTTGTTAAGGGGAAGTGCCTTTATTTATAGATGATTCCCATGGGCCTTATACGGGCTTGGGCCCAATTGCTGTTGGGCTTAGGCTAAAGTTCAGCTTAGGCCTAGTATTTTTTTTTAACCCAAATTTCCACCACGAGCTTGAACTTGGGTTGGACTTTAGACCTTCAGCAACTTTAATTACTTGACCTAATTTAATTTATAATGGGTTTGGACTTTTGTTGTAATGACATGGCAAAATTTGATTGGCTGAAATTACTTATTCAACAAATGCCCAATTTTTGAGATTTATGCACATCTATACGATGGGTGAATATCAAAAAATGATGAAGTTGGAATTAAAATACAAGTTATGAGTTCTTGATTTAGACTTTATTTGATGTGTCAATATAATCAAACCATGAATTTGATACATAAGTTTGATCTGAATTTCATATATTTTCTTATTATGCCAACTTATCGAAACATGAATTTAGGGTCAAAGTTTCAATGTTCTTTCATGACAAAAAACTCCAACTTTTCGTAAAATTTTTGCTTCACCTAATTCAAAATTAAATTTAGAGTAGAATTGAATTTCTACCAAAAATACTTTACTTGAGTTGGGAGTATGTCCAAATTTTAATTTGAGATAAATTTGAAGTCTTATCCCTAATTTAGTTTGGTTTAAGGATAAAAAAAGAAAAAAAAAAAAAAAGAAAGAAACCCACACTTGAATAATTTGAATTTTCAGACAAAATTTGGTGTAGAACCAAATTTAAGATTGAAGTAAATTTTGGAATATAGCCAAGCTTTAATTCAAAATAAAATTGAGGTTTAACCCACCATTCAATTAGGAATAAAAACCTAAATTTGAAAATTGGTTAAAATTCTATTCAAAATTTGGCTTATAATTCTGATGATTTTTTTTTTTTTTTTTTTTGTTTCAAATTTTCAAATCGAAAAGTCCTCAATTTAGTTGATTTACCATGGAATAAAAGATTCTCCAATTTAATAGGTTTCCAATTTGCAATTTCTACGATTTTTTCGTTTCTTCCTATATGAAATCTTAACCAACTTAAATCACATTGAGAATAGGACGTTAGAATGGGTGGCTATATATAGGTAAAGCTGATGCTTCTTCTTCATTCACGTTTCTTTTGTTTTGCCGATTCTTCTTCTTTTTCAATTGAACTTTATCTTCGGCTTCTTCTTCTTTCTTGATCTCTGTTTCATTTTTTTTTTCGCGTGTTTCGCCACTCCATGTGGACTACATTATGCCGCCAATCTCGCCATCAATGGTAGAGCATTGTCGAAGAAGATGGTGGAAGGGAGATGGGCGACTTGTGTGATTGTTGAAGGGAGAGAATGATAGAGTTGAGAGAGATGTTGGTGGGAGCGACCGGAAGAAGAAAAAAAAAGATGCACTCAGAGTTCTAGGCTTCTTTTTTTTTTTTTCCTATATTCTTTTTTCTGGTTTTTTTTTTTTTCCACAGCTCTTTAAAAAATTATCTTAAATGGCACTGAAAATATCCACAAAGGACACATATGATAGACTATTACTATTACTACAAGCGATAGACTACTACTAGTATCTGCGATAGACCGACTACTATCTGCGATAGACCGACTACTATCTGCGATAGACCGACTACTATCTGCGATAGACCGACTACTATCTGCGATAGACCGACTACTATCTACGATAGACCGACTACTATCTACGATAGACCGACTACTATCTACGATAGACCGACTACTATCTACGATAGACCGCGATATTTTGCTGTAGTTCCTTTTCCTATATTTCAATTTTTTCTTTTACCTTCCTTTTACTTTTATTTTGTTGTCTCTAAACAAACTCAATCTAGGAACGAAATTGAATCTAAACATTTTTTTTGAAAATTCACTCTTTATTTTGCTGCAATTTTTAATCCACAAATTTTTCATGACTTGCCCCCACTATTTTTGCTTGTGAACCAATAATTAGTATAGTCTTGTATATCCTTATATTTGAAAGTTGTAATTGGTCTATCCACTTTATGAGATAAAGTGCAAAAACTAAGTTTGAGAATATCAGTGAACACCAAGTTGACATGTGGATTCTCTAGGCTTAAATGTACTTAATAACTTAAACTATAAATAGGTTAATCAGTAATTACAAGGTAAAACAAATTTGAGTTAGTTGTCTGTCATTTTTTGTGTCAATCCATAATTAACTTCCCTTGGCATTCCTTGTTGGAGAATAACGGGAAACAAGGAAGGCGATACCAAAACAGAATTGCTGGGATCGTGATCACAATGAAGATTTAGAGGTTGTCTTCAAAGAGTCTCTTCTCCTTGATTTGATTTGTATAAAAAACATGCTTATGACATTTGTTTATCCTATGTTTTGTATGTTTACAAATATTGGCACTTAGTTGATTATCCTATGTCCAATATGTTTACAAATATTGGCACTTAGTTGTTTATCCTATGCCCAATATGTTTACAAATATTGGCACTTAGATTTACAATTTTTTACGTTGATTTGATTAATGTAAGAGCCTTTGTTTTGTGCATTTGTTCTATACGTCCGGGTCATTCGTGGTAAGTGTGTGCTGTGAAAAAGGCCAGAAATGGAGGTGAAAGAGACTGATTTTGGAGTGCAGACCCGAGAGCTACTATGCAGATTTCTGTTGTCCATCATTGTTTCTGCATCATGGAAAGGTCATAGCAGTTTCATAGCACTTTTCTTCAAGCACGAAAGTGGCAGTTTCTTCTACCTCTTAAAGGTCGGGTTTTTTTTTTTTTTAATTAAATTACTATAATTTAATTTAATATTTTTATTAGGATGCCAATATTTAGTCTATTATTGCTATAATATAGTTTTACTATGCATAAGATGTATGTTTAATTATATTAATTATATGTTGCATAAAGTATGTCATATAATTTAAAATCTAACCTTAGGTTACGCATATTTATGCAATCATATCTTAATATAAATGTTATATTATATGATTGTGTATTAATTAAGCATATCATGAATCATTTTAATATAAGTGTTATATTATTTGATAGCATGTTTATTGTTTTCATTAGTATTAATATAAGAGTTATATTAATTAATGAAAAATCATGATTATGCATCATATTAAGTATAAATGTTATATTTAAAGTTTAGGTTAATTCATAAAGTATGTAAATACATAATTATATTATATGTCTTAATGTATGATTAAAAGCATGCCTATTATATATTTTTTCATTAACATTAATATAAGAGTTGCATACCATAAGATTGCATGTTAGCTTAATGCAATTAGGATAAGATTAATTAATTTGTTTTAAATAATTTTAAATAGATTTATTAATCTTCAATTTTATTTCTAATGAGATTAGATTTAAAAATAGATCTTTTATTTTGTTTTAATGGGATTAAAATGAGAAAATAAAATATTAATTATAAAATATTTGTAAGGGCCTTAAGGTTGTGTCTAAAGCTGGGGTATTTTGTCTCATGCATCTTACATTTACAAAGTTGTTAGTTCAATGTTCAATGCAATGATAGTGTATCCTTCTAAAGTGAAGTTGATATTGTTGAGATGATGTGTCCTAAATCTCTTGGGTCTTGTAGTTAAATTGTATATACATTTTATTCTGGTTAATTTGTGTAAACTTAAACATGTATGTGGTTGGGTGGTTGGTGATAGACCATTTATAGTATAGGAATAAGGTTGCAGTTATGAACTCCAGTCTATGAGGGCAATCCTTTGATCTGTATGAATGAGAGTTGAATGAGAGTGGCCAAATTGCGGACTGCAATTTATAGTATAGGAATAAGGTTGGGTGTCTTATTCTCATAGTAACTCAGTTATGAACTCCCGTCTATGAGGGCAATCCAGACTCAATAAGCGACCATTTTGGGATATAGGAATAAGGTTGGGTGTCTTATTCTCGTAACACTACAATGACTATAGGTAACTCAGTTATGAACTCCTCAATCCTTTGATCTGTCCTTTGATCTGTATGGGTGAGAGTGTCCTTTGATCTGTAAAGGAATAAGGTTGGGTGTCTTATTCTCATAGTAACTCAGTTATGAACTCCCGTCTATGAGGGCAATCCAGACTCAATAAGCGACCATTTTGGGATATAGGAATAAGGTTGGGTGTCTTATTCTCGTAACACTACAATGACTATAGGTAACTCAGTTATGAACTCCTCAATCCTTTGATCTGTCCTTTGATCTGTATGGGTGAGAGTGGCCAAATTGCAGACCGCGGACTCAATAAGCGACCATTTTGGGATATAGGAATAAGGTTGGGTGTCTTATTCTCCAATGACTATAGGTAACTCTAACTCCTCAATTATTTGATCTGTATGGGTGAGAGTGGCCAAATTGAGGACCGTGGACTCAATAAGCGACTATTTTGATTAATCTAATTAAAGAGTTTAATTGATTAATCTCATATCATTTGAGTTTCTAACTATAGGTCCACGAGTCCCTCTTGTTAGCTCATAAAGAATTAGTGTATAAGAATCAAACTTTTTGATTTAATTTTTATATTATAAGTGAGATAAATATTTAAATGAGATTTAAATATTAATTATATGAATGAGATTCATATAAAAACTACAGGTTAAAATTAATATGAATGAGATTCATATTAAAACTATATGTTATGTGAGAGAAGTTTATTTGAATATGATTCAAATTTAAATTAAATATGAGATATTTAATTAATTAATTGTTAATTAATTATATTTTTAATTATATTTATTAAATATAATTGAATATAATATAATTAAAATTAATTTTTTTTATTCTTATTATATTGAATAACTCCCACCTAGTGGGCAGTTATTCTGTTACTTCCTTCTCACATATCACGTAAAAAGGACAGAAAAGTTCTGTAAGTTCTCTCTCTCCAATTCTCTCATCATCTCACAAAAGCTTTCTCCCTTGCCAAGATTAAAGAGAACCCACACCTCCTCCATTAATTCTTCCTTGAGAATAGTGAGGTTTTCGTTGTAGTGGTGATCCAAAGAACAAGGGGTTCTTGTTGTTTCGTTGGAGAAGCTTTCCAGTTTGTGACTTGGAAAAAATGAATTCCTTACTAAAGATAGTTTTCAAAAGTAGGAAATCTTATATCCCTTATTTCTTAAAAGCATGCTAATATAGGTGTTCATCTTGTATTTTTGTTCTCTGTATTTTGGTTTTCTGAAATGAACTTAATGGCACAAAGCAATCATTTGCTTCCGTTGGGAATTCGATTTCTTTAGATATATCTAAGGAAAAGTTTCCTGAGACAACTCAATGGTATTTAATTAACATTTAATATACAATTGGTTAGTTATATCAGTTAAATCACCATTGAGTTTGAAAATTAAACCTTATGAATAATGAGACATTGGTGATTAAAGTTTAGGATTTGATCTTTTACAGAATACATTGTTTCATGCAGGATTTAGAGAAATCTATGTTTTATCCTAAGTGGTGTAAATTGGTTGACAAGGCAATATTTTTGCTTGTGAAACAATAACTTGGATAGTCACGTATATCCTTAAATATTTGAAAGTTGTTTCAAATATGAATTGGTCTATCCACTTTATGAGATAAAGTGCAAAGACTAAGTTTGAGGAAATTAGTAAACACCAAGTGGTAGGAATAGAACAATATGAAAGAAACATCATGATGGTGATTACATAGTATTCGTTGACATAACAGTTTGAATTATATAGAAGGATTCTCTAGGCTAAAGTGTGTAAGGATATCCTAGAATGTCTAGGACTACGAGACATATCTCTAGTGCGCTAGGGCAAGTGGGAGAGCATGTTGGGTATAAAGTATGCCCTAGGATATATGTCTCATTGACTTTAGTGCAAGCAGGAGATTGTTGGGATGTATGCCTTAAAGCTTCTTAGTTAATAAGTTAATTGAAATAATGGTTGATTATATTATATATGCAATTATCAATTAAAGAAAGATGCATGGTTATTTTATGTAGCTTAAATATGTATGCAATTGATATACAGATGGATCATGTTTAAGTAATAACCTAAATGGTTTGTAGCATAAAGATAAGGTTAGGTGTCTTATCTTGGTGACACTATGGATACAGATTACTTTGTAATTGTTACAAAAGTTGTAAAGTGTTACAAACGATTTGATTCAAATCGTTCATGTAGAGACATGCGAATGGGAGTATCCTATACAAAGAGTTTGTATAAGATCGGATCCCAAAATGATTAATCTCTCTTTATAGGATGACCATTGACTGAAGAGACTAACATTTCATAGGATGACCATAAGTGACTTGACCTTAATCCTGAGTGAGTTATGATCTCCTGTCTATGGAGGCAATCCTTTGATCTGTATGGGTGAGAGTGGCCAGATTTTTCGACTTTACCATTTTGGGATTTGTCCAAGTAGAGAGCTAGGAACATAGCTAAACAAGATGAAATTCACTCATTTTCCCTCTTTAGGGTAAGTAGATGAATTGCTCGTTGACTCTGAGTCTTGAACAATGGGGCCCCTCTCTTTCATTAACTCGAAAAGGTTTTGTTCATTGTAGGACCATAAATAGGCTATTTATTAGAGGATTAGTTGGACTTAAGGAGTTAGATGTAATTATAGGGATAAAATGGTAATTTGACCTAGCTATAAGCACGAGCAATTTATAAAGGGTCGACTCATTGTTGATTGGTTATATTCGTGGACACAGAAACATGTCTACAGTGTGAAGAGTGTAGCTGTGGGTCTTAGTGGAGTGACCCACATTTAATGAATGTTGATTAATTTAATTAAAGAGTTCAATTAATTAATATTGTATCATTTGAGCTTCTAATTTGTAGGTCTATTAGGTCTCCCTACTAGCTCACTAAGGATAAAACAAGGATTATTTAGTTTGGGATAAATGTGAATTGCTCAAATTAAATAAGAGAATGTGCGTTAATTGTATGAGATACAATAATATAATGTATAGAGATACATTATAATATAAATTTATTTTTGAATTAGATTTAAAATTAAACAATATAATTATGAGAGTATTAATATTTGAATAAGATTCACATATTAAATTAATATGAATAATATTCATATAATCACGGAATTACATGTTAATTGTATATGATACAATTAATATAATGTATATATAAAGATTAATTTTGAATTAGATTCAAAATTAAACTATATAATATGAGAGAATAATATATTTGAATAAGATTCAATTATTAAATAATATGAATGAGATTCATATTTAAGTTATAGGTTATGAGAGGGAAATATATTTGAATATGATTTCAATGTAATATTAATTAAATATATGATATTTAATTAATTTATATTAATTAAATAACTTTAGTTAAATTTAACTCCCCATGGTTAAGGGGAGTTAAAGGATGATTAAATGGATGTTAATCCATAATTAACTTCTCTATCTCTATCATTTTTTAGGAGAATGTGATTTGTGTTGAGAACACAAGAAAAAAAAGGGTTGGTTGCACAAATAACAATTAAGCCACAAATAATAAAAAATATAGTATAAGGAAAAATATATTAAGGATATAGCACAAAATTAGCGTCCGATATCACTGATAGCAACTATCAGTGATAATCATATGACTAAAAAGCCCATGTTCAACTCGTTGTTTCACACTTCTTTCTTCCGATTTTCTCAAATTGAAAGTTATCACTAATAGCAACTATTAGTGTTAGCTATTAATGGCTATTACTGATAGCTGCTGTCAATGATAACTTTCAATTTGAGAAATATTAATACAACCTTAAAATAGTAATAACACTTGAAATATTAGTTTTCAATTTGCTATCATTTATTAGCAGCTATTATTGATACACTTTCATCAATTGGAATCAAGTTTGAAATATTAACACCTAAGGCCATAAGTGGTTATCAATGGTAGACTTTTATGAGTAGTTATCAACGTTGTAAGAAAACTATCAACTTTCAAAGATTAACATTTAAAGCTAAAAGTGATAAAAGTCTACTAACGAGAGGTTTATAAGTGACTATCTCTGATAACTACCTAAGTCATATCATTGATAGCTCCTATTACTGGCTATCATGGATAGCTTTTAGCAGTGACTATCAATTATAGACTTTCATCAAATGGAATCGACTTTTATATCATTGATATCATTGATATATGGACATCACCTAAGTTCTATCATTGATATCACTTATATCGTGGTTATCGATGATAGCTTCTATCTAGGCATACCAATTACACTTTAGTTTAAGTTTCAACTTTATTAATTAATTCCACTAAGTTGGCTACCAATGATAGACTTCTATAAGTGGCTATTAACTGTGGAAGAAAATCATCAAAGATTAAGCTATCAATGATAGAAAATATTTGTGGTTATTTATGATAGACTTTTATTAATACCTATCAATTTTGAAATATTAACACTCAAAGTTATCAATGACTATTATTGAGAAATTTTTATCATGATTATCAATAATAGACTTCTATCACTGATATCTACCTAAGTTCGATATCACCGTATATAAATATGGATTGATATCTATTTAAGTTCTATCACTAATACCACTAATAATTGATATTATTGATACACAAATATTTAGTAAATTCTTTTCTAACATTTAAAAACATGAGTGATAGCCAATGAATTCTTCAATCGATGATAGAATTCTTTGAGTGACTACGTTATAAGTATATTAGTAGCTATCGCTGATAGATTTATATTATTATGAGGAGATTAGGGAGATGAAATAAAAATAGGAAAAAGAAAAGAAGAAAAAAAAGGGAGGAGATTAGGGAGATGAAATAAAAATAGGAAAAAGAAAAGAAGAAAAAAAAGGGAAAAAGAAAATATAAGAAGATTGGGGAGATGGAAGAAAAATTGGGAAAAAAAGAAAGGGAAGAAGAAAAAATGAAGAGATTGGGGAGATGGAAGAAAAATTAGAAAAAGAAAAAAAAAAGGAAGAAGAAAATAGGAGAAGATTGGGGAGATGGAAGAAAAACTAGAAAAAGAAAAAGAAAAAAAAAATAAAGAAAGGGCAGAAGAAAATATGAGAAAATGGGGGAGATGGAAGAAAAAGTGGGGAAAAAAGGGGGAAAAAAAAGAAAGAAGAAAAAAAAAGGAGAATGGGGGGAGGGAAAAAAAATTGGAAAAAGAAAAAAAAAAAAAGGAAGAAGAAAATAGGAGAAGATTGGGGAGATGGAAGAAAAACTAGAAAAAGAAAAAGAAAAAAAAAATAAAGAAAGGGCAGAAGAAAATATGAGAAAATGGGGGAGATGGAAGAAAAAGTGGGGAAAAAAGGGGGAAAAAAAAGAAAGAAGAAAAAAAAAGGAGAATGGGGGGAGGGAAAAAAAATTGGAAAAAGAAAAAAAAAAAAAAAAAAAGGAAAGAAAGGGAAGAAAAAAAATATGAGGAGATTGGGGAGATGGAAGAAAAATTAGAAAAAGAAAAGAAAAAAAAAAGAAGAAAATATGAGGAGATTGGGATGATGAAAGTAAAAGCTAGAAAAAGAAAATGAAAAGAAAAAAAAGAAAAGAAAATAAGTTGTGCAAGACAAAGGAGGGCAAAATTGAAAATTACAAAAATTCAAAGTTGACTAGTCAACTTTTGCCCTATTTGCAAATATTTTTAAAACGTGCTATATTTTCAGATTTTCCCCTTTATTTTGCTATCTATTACAAATATAAAATTAAAAAAAAAAAAAAAACCTTTCTTTACTCTCAAATTCTCTCTCAATCTCTCATCAATTTCAAGTTACAGAGAAAAAGATTTCTCTGCAAAAATTCTTCCCAATCTTCCAAAATAGGTTCTCACAAACCTATTTCTTACTAGAGAATAGCAGAGAATGCTTCATGATGGTGTCTTATTCGATAACAAACAAGAATTTTTGAGAGATTTAGAGAAGATTGAAGAGTTGTCTTCAAAGGTAATCTCTTCTCCTTGATTTGATTTATGTAAAAAAACATGCTTATGAAATTTGTTTATCCTATATTCTGTACTTCTCTATTTTTCAAGAATTTCCAAAACGAATTTCAAAGGCACATGCATTCATGCACTTTCGCTGAGGAATTCAATTCCTCAGTTACTTCATCAAAATCTCTAACTCAATTTTTCTTCTTGAGCTAATCTTAGAATTAACTGTTTTAGAATGAAGCATTTTTTCACTAGGTGACCCATGACTCCATGATTCCCATGGGCCTTATATGAGCTTGGGCCCAATTATTGTTGAGCTTGGGCCCAGTCTTTTATTTAGCCTAAATTTCTACCACTGACTTGAACTGGGTTGGACTTTAAGCCTCGAGCGGCTTTAATTACTCAGCGTAATTTAATTTATAATTTCCACAATGAGCTTGGACTTTCGTTGTGATGACATGGAAAAATTTCTTATTCAACAATCTCGATTAATAACCCTTTGGACTCTGTTTGATAATTATTTTGGTTTTTTTCTGCTTTAGAAAATTAAGCTAATAAACACTAGTTCTATCCTATATTTTGTTTTGGGGTAGCAAAAAGAATGACTAAATCTAACCATTCTCACTTGAAAAATAACTAATCAAAATGAACTTTTACCTTACCAAAGTGTATCAATAAACTGAAATATATAATATCAAAGGTGATAAGCTTACATATTTAATATCAAAGTGTAAAAGTGTATTAGCCACATAATTGATATACGTAATAAAGAGTATATCAGTAAATCATGTGTTTCATTTTATAAGCATGATAAGCATTAAATATAATTTAACCTTAAAAGTACTGCTAAATAAACTTTTGTTATAATCCTAATTTTATATATGCAGTATCCATTTCAGACCTTAATCAAAATTTTATGTCAAAAAGTGAAGAACCTAGATCAACAATGTTGTATCGAACAAAATAAAATAAATTTCAAATGTTAAGAAATAGAACCTAAAATTAAAGATTTGTATGAATTTACCATCTACTTATGGTATTAAATTTTCATTGGTATCTCGACATTTCTATTGAAAATTTCATATTTCATGGGTTCCACATCAACATGAAGCACTCAACCTACATTTTCATTATATTATAAAAAAGTCGATAAAACAAAAAAAATAAGTGACAAAATGTCATTGGTATGAATATAATATAAATAATGAACATTTTAACTTGTTTAATTAACTATGGTATTGACTTGTTTTATTTAATTTCTTTCCTTTTTCTTTTGCTTTTCCTTCTCTTATTTTATTTTATTACGTTTCTTTTTCTTTTGCTTTTCCTTCTCTCTCTCTCTCTTAGATAATTGAGAAAATTAGTTGGTTAATTCCTTGTGCAGGTATTACTAAATTGATGTTTTGGGGAGTCTAATCTTATCACTAAGGCCTTTCAGGGTAACAGTAAAAATATGTCCAATAGCGCTACTCTAAGCATGTAAGACTTAGGATAAGCAAACAAATGACTCAAATTTGCATGAGAGATAGAAGAAATTAAAAAAAAAACGGCTAAAAAATCATGCTTTTTTTCTTCCCACATTATCTCAAACATGCAAGATCCTAAATAAGAGTACAATAGTCGTAATAACGAGAACAAACAACTAAGCAAACAAGCAATCAAATCACACAAGTCCGAGCTTAGATGCTCAAGGACTATCAAATATGCATAAACCTAAATCAAGCTGAACCTAAACCACACCCAACTTTCAAAGCATACATTGTCTCGAATGTATCAATATCAAAATTAAAGGCAAGGAACAAATTAAAGGGGAATAGCGAACTCCCCTGAATTTGGGCACATTGAAAGAAGGGTTGAGCTTGCATCGAGATTCAGGCTAAGAAAGATAACTCTGCAAAACAAAAATTTTCCATTCAAGCTATAAAGGAAAAACAAGAAACTACACTAAAAACTGAAAATAAAGTAAAGCATAAATGTTTGTCACTCGACTACCTCCAAGAAGTGCAAATTCTTAAGGTCGGTTGCTCGACCATATTCTGCTCGATCAACCTAGCTTGGAGTTATTCACCACATTGCCTTCATCTGCCTCTAAAGTTAGTACTTCACCATTACCCTATAGAGGTAGTAACTCACAAGAATCGAAAGGATTAATGGAAGCAGAATTATCCAAGACAAAGAATTTTTTCACATTAACCTTTAACCTTACATATAGGGACCCTTCTTCTGCATCATAAATATAATAAATTATTAATTAATTTCGATTTATAAAATAAATTAATTAATAATGTAATTACTCAAATAAAAATTTCCAATTTACTTAATTTTAAGTAATGTATTAGTTAATGTAATGCATCATTGAATTGAATACGCAATTTCCGGAATTCTCACACATTTTTTTTACGAACAAGAGAGGTGAAAATACGAAAAAAAAATTGGAATGAAAAGCGTCCATTGTCTAATGGATAGGACAGAGGTCTTCTAAACCTTTGGTATAGGTTTAAATCCTATTGGACGCAATTTTTTTCCATATATTTTTTTAGTTTTAAATTTCTATATCACAGGTATTTTGAATTATTTGAATAAGAGACGCTTATAGTTAATATAATAACTATTATTTATTAATAGTAAATTAGAAATTAGTTTTAATATTAATTGTCACTCTAGTTTTAGATTTATTTATTATATAAATAAACTAATAATTCTATTCTGTTTTATTTGAAGATAATATATTAGTAGAAAGGATATTCAAAAAGGATATTCAAATTCGAAATATTAAGATATTGATGATATTCTAAATATATTATTAGAAATCGAATTTTCACTTTTCACTATTTTATTAAAAAATTTCTTAATTGTATTTACTTTCATATTGATATATATTTCTAGAAATATTATCTACTTTCTTTAATATATTTATATATATTTATGTTTAGTATTTTATAGAAATTATATATATTCTACCTAATAAAACCTAATAATCGAAATTATTACATGTTTAAATTATAATATTTTAAAGTTCGAAAATTGATTTATACTTTACTTGTTTTCTTTTATACTTGGTCTTGAAGTAGAAAACGTTCCATCTGTTCCTGAATAGCTTTGGCTAAAGCAGTTTTTAGGAAAGGTCTACATAATATAATAGCGTTCCAAGGGGCTTGAGAATGGTAATTAAAATTGAGGACATAAATATTAGTGGGAAGACTAAGCCATCAACATTAACAGATACATCCTTAACTACACCTAATGACTTAGTGAGGCTACCATCAGCCAATTGAACTACCACACCAGTGCTACACAGATTCAACAATTTAAGCTCATAAAACAGGGACACAAACATGATACTAACAAAAGCACCTAAGTCTATCAGAGCATTAAGCAACTTCTTCTTACCTATTTTGAAAGGTAAGCAAAACATACATGGTCATCGTGTTTGATTGGGAGGTTACCTGGCAAAACGACGATTATCTTTTCCACCTTTAGCTCTTCTTCTTTCTTCACCCACTCCATCTTGCTTTTATCAAGAGAGCTAGCAGACAACATTCAAAGCATTTCAATATCTGCTTAGAAAAGGAGCAACAGACGCGTAGGTGTATAAATCAAATTGCTTCAAGGAAGTAGTTCAAACCTATTCAGAGCTCCTCAATGTTGGGGTTCTACATCTTTTTTTGTCAGACTTATTAGTAAACCTAAATACTTCATTAAACTCTTCTTCAGTCATAAGCCTTGGAGGGTCAAGGGAACTTACTATGGTTAGAGCACTAACTCTTCTCACATCAGGCTCATACTGGGCCGGAAGCTTACCATTTTGGTTGTCCAATTTGCTTCGGAGGTGGCCAACTAAAAAATCTAGTCGGCCAAGTGTTGCATGCCCATCCTTATTTCCTGCTGAAATAATAGATTTTTTGTTGGATCTTTGTGATCTCTTGTTGAAAGGTCATGAAATCTTTTTGGAAATTTCACCAAGTGTTTAGCCACGAACTTTACCACATCCTCCAATGGAGTTCCATAACTCGAGCTGCTAGGGTGGTCAACTTGTCCTCCTCCTCCTCCCAGACAAAAGCTTGGATGGTCAAGCCATCCAGTATTGTTGTGTGGGTCATACTTCTTTCCTCCTTGATAGCCAACATAATTAACCTCTTCCACAGGAACTTAGGGTTGAATTTGAGCACGAGCCATCTTCTTGACAAGAGAAGCAAGGTTAAATAATTAAGAGCGGAGTTCACTAACCTTTTGAGTGTTGGGAGCAAGAGAGCTATGTGATCGGGGCCCAAATTGTTGTGAGTTCTCTGCGATGATGGAAATGAGGGCCTTGACTTCTGTAGGCGTTTTATCAACTAAAGCACCTCCAACTATAGCATCGATAGTGCTTCTGTCATGAGAACCCAGTCTTTCGTAGGAGTACTGAATAAGCCGCTCTTCAGAAATTTGGTGGTATAGGAAGCTTGCGCACAACTGCTTGAACTATTCCAAGTCCTCGAATAACGTTTCCCCCATAGATTGGGAGATCCCATAAATTTCCATTCAGATACTTTTTGCTCAAGAGACGGGAAACGTTAATTATATTAATCAACATTCATTAACCATGAGACATACCACTAAAGACCTATAGCTGCACTCTTATGAACTACGGTACATTTATATGTCTATCGAGTAACCATATTTTGTAAGTGAATCCTTCACAGGGTGTTCGTAATTACAATTGGGTCAAATTACCGTTTTACCCTTGCAATTACCTCTTGCACCTTTAGTACCACTGATCCTCTAATGTTTATGGTCCAACCGTAAACAAAGTCCTTTCAAATCAAAGAGAGGGTGAGGTCTTATTGTTCAAATCCCAGAATTAGCAGTTAAGGGAACAACCTATCTACTTTCCTTGGAGTTAGGAAGAAATGAATTTCATCTTGTGAATTTATGTTATCAGCTCCTTAATCGGCATCATTCGCAAAATGGTAGGCATATTAAGTCGGCAATTAAGGCCATCTCACCCGTACCAATCAAAGAATGATCCTTATGAACAAAAGTTTATAATTCACTCAGGATTGAGATCAAGTTACATGGTTCTCATTTGAAATACAAAACTCTTAAATTAACGAAGTTGTAAAGAGAGATTGAATTTCATGGTCCAGTTTTATACAGACTCACTGTATAGGATACCCCTACTTACATGTCATTACACGAACGATTTGGATCAAGCCGTTTGTAACACTTGCAACATTTATAACACTTACAAAGTGGAGCATATCCATAGTGTTACCAGGATGAGGCACCCAACCTCACCCATATACTATAGATTTTTTAGGTTATTTCTTGAACACGATCCAACTGTATGTCATCCACATATTGTTCAAGATACAATAAATAACCTAGGATCTTAATTTATTTGATTTTGAGTTATGCATACAAATAAGAATTATTACATAAATAAATAATCCATTATTTATTAATTTATTTACAAATTTACACAGACTACAAGATTTAGGACAAGAATCCCAACAAATAGGGGGGTTTTGAGAGAGTTTTTTTATTGGAAGAAATTTAAAGTGCATAAATGTAAAAGAAGTAATTGAAATTGAAATTAAATTCAATTTAAAAGATCCTGGCTTAGGGAATTCCAAGTCCATTCACTGACTTGATTTTTCACCGAACTCAAAAGATTAATTGCATGCTTGATTCTATCCATGGCTCGCTAGATTGACTATTAGATTGAAACTAATGGCCTATTGAACTAATCAATATCTTAATCAGTCTACATGCTTAATTAATTGGTTCCAATTAGAGACCTAATCAATTAAAAATTGCATTAAGCTTAGGTAATCTAATCAAGTTCATTAGCAATCAAGTTAGCCTAAATTACTAATTACTTCGATTCTTGAATAATTAATCATGCAATGTAGCAAAAAAATTGTCCTAAACAATTTAAAATTTACACACAAGCATGTTTGAACCTCTGCTCTAAGGAGATGAAGGCATTTAGATACATTATTCCCTTAGCTAAGTAAGAAACACAATTGGTGATCAAGTCATACATGAATTAAATGCATAAAAGATGAAATATATCAAGAATCGATAGAAAATTAGCAGCAAACTAGAAATTACAAGTCTCTTAACCAAGCCAAAGTGAATTTCATCCTACCCTTAAAGCTAGAAGAACTTACCTTAACCACTTATGAGGTGCTAAGATCAACTCCAATGTTAATTAAACAAAAAATATAAAGAGTTGGGAATCAAAAAAATACACAGTAAATAGTGTTAAAGGCTCCAAAATCAAGAAGAGAATGGCCTAAATTCGGTAAAATATGGTTTTATAACAGGTCAGTACGCCTAAGTGTTCAATGCCCCAATTGAAGTGCCACTCTTAGACCCAGGGTGGCACATGGGCACATGTGCTCTAGTATTTCATCTGGAGTGCCTAGGCACTCCCCAACTGGGCACTAGGGTGTGCAGCGCCTAGCACAATGCCAAGGGACGCCTAGGCACTAGGCATAGGGCCATTTTGGGCCTTTTCCTTATCATCCTTCATGGTTGATGCTCTGAGCTCCATTTTAGTTCATTTTGTCTCGTTTCAACTTTGAGGGTCACTTTTACCTCCTAGTTGCTCAAAATCTATAAAATCAAGAAATAAATCTGTAAAATCAAGGAACGAGCCCGAATTAAGCTAGGAAAAATAACACTTTAATGCCACAATTAATGATTTTGTACAAGGAAGCTATGTTAGGTTATACTTCTCATAGTTTTAGGGGTAAATGAATTCTTAGGTTTAAATGGTTGGACACTAGTTGACATTTATACTTTCTAGAATGACTGCTCATAATGCTTTTGAATGTTTGATCGATGTTTGAATGATCTCATGATTTAGAATCTTGCTTGAATAGGAAAGCTTTTGATTAGATCATGCATGCTAGACTATCATTTGAAAACACTGAAAGTAGTCGGATAACAATAGAGATTGTTGATGATGATTCTTAATGCTTTGCTTAATTATTTAGTTTCAAGCAATTAGTTATTAGTAATTAAGTGAAAGAAAAGATTGTTTTCGAAAGATTCAATCCAGATAAAAGACTTTGATCTAAGCCTTTTACCGTCTCGTTAAAGGCTAAAAATCAAATAAAATTTATAAACTATCGAATCCTACTTCTATTACTACAATGACGTAGCAATAGTGGCAAGTATGGGTCAATCTGCAGGGAACTGCTAGTGCGAGTTTTTCATAAAACTAATTAACTAATTCGAGCGGTAAATGGGGGATGGAGAGGGCAGGGGGGGTTGGTGTGTGATAAATGTGCAAGAAAAATAAAAGCAATAGGTAAATGTAACCTTGGGTTTATCTAGTTTCGAGAGCAAGAGTGATTCTGAAAAGCACCCAAAAAGTGCTTTATTTACCTTTGATTTAGGGATGTTTTTATTGGATTTAATGTGTTTGCTAATGGTTTTCAGGTAATAAAGAAGAAAATACGATTTATAAGTTAAAAAAACTAAACCGAGCCAAATCAAGTGAAAAATAGAAGAAAAGACGGAAAAATCCTAAAAACAGGGCAGCGTAGAGTGTAGCTATGTTGTCCTCAACGCACGAAACCCGAGAGCTCATAAATTTGGACAACAAGGCACTACAATAGAAAATCCTAAAGTGTAGTTACACTCTCTTAGAAAGTATTTTAGTGACCACTTCTATGAATTAAGAGGTTTTTAGCAACCTTAATAACAAAAACTCAGAGGAAAAGAGAGCCTAAAAGTGTGAGTTTGCTATTAAAAAGAGAGAAAAGTGTTGAAGAAGAGTTGAAGACCGTTTGAGATCCCGAGGTGCCGACCAAGTGGAGATTGAAGGAATTCAATGCCATGAAGCAATTCGAGAGAGTCTTTTTTCTTAAGCTTCTCTTTTCCTTTTACTTTTATGCTTGAAAACGCATATGAAAGTATGTATTTGATGGCTCTGCATGGTTAAACTCATAGTTTTAGGGTGTTGGATGATTTAGTTATGGATTTAAGTTAATTATTTAGTGTTTTTTATGGATGTTGTTGAAGGATATGTTTTTCAATGCTATTGTGCTTTATCTTCTTATTAATTGATCATCAGAAATTGTTAAGTTAAATGTATGATTGAGTGGTTGTATGTCTAATTGGATCTATGGTATTGAATCTCTACTAATCTTTCATGGAAATAGCTAGGTTATTAGAGAAAGTTGATGATAACTATTCTTAATGCTATGCCTCTTAATTTTGTTTTAAGAAATTAGTAATCAATTAAGTTACATAAGAAAGAGTTGTTTTTTAGAGAAAATAATTCGGATATTAGTTTCTAGACTAATACATATTGTTTGTACATAATTCCATGAAAACCTAAAACACGACTTAGTGAAGTAATTAATGAAATCGACACTTTAGAACACTTTTATCCCTTGAATTTTCACTTGCTTTTATTTTCTTTGTTTTCAAAATACAAGATCCAAACTCGATTTTGATTCCTTACATAAAATCAATTTGATTCTTGAATAGATAGGTGGATGTATCAAATTCAGTCCCCAATGGATACAATACTCAGACTTAAGCTGTTATATACTATAACTTGACCCATGCACTTGCGGTTTTCGCACATCAGATTCCTATGTAATTTCTATAATCAATTTCTGCTAATTAAACATGCATTTGATTTATGCGTGTACAACAACCTACTTAGCCTAACCTAACTCAATGACACTACAGGCAACAGGAAAGCTCAATTAAACTAAGTAAGCGTCCTAAATATTAATTAAAATGACTATAGCAATGCTCTAATTAAACTACATGTTCCTAAATCAATTGGGTTCGGTAACGTCCATAAAGAAATAAGAACCAGTGTATTAAGTTTTAGGATTCCATTGTGTTGATTAATCAATTGGATAGCCTAACCAATTAATCAATTTTATCTTTGAACCTAGTTAATACATGCATCCTAGGATAGCCATTAAATACATGATTAACTAATTGCTACTTAGGTGATTGAGCTAGACATTCGAGTGCGAATGTGACAAAGATACGAATCAAATAGCAGGAACAACACATGCTTATGAGGGTTTAGCCAACACACAAACATGCATTTAGAATTGAATTTGATTCAAAGAAAGCATAGAAAGATATACATTCAACCAATCCACAGAAAATCTTAAGAAATTACAAGGTTCTTGCTCCCAAAATTAAATCGTTTTATCTCTATTTGCTCCTTAACACTTGGTTCTACCTCTCGGGTGCTTGATACCTACAAACTAACATAGTTAATGGAAGAAGAGGAAAAACAGCAAGATGAAGGTGATGATGACAAAAATGAAAGAAGAGGAAAAATTTGATTTGCTTATCCCCGACTTGATTAAACAAAATCAAAGGTAATCTCACTACACTATAAGAAAATTTGGTTTTCATGATGGAAGTTTGGCCAATGCTACAAATAATTTCGACATATGGGTTTTTTAACTAATGACAAAGTTGCTATCAGGATTTATAAGCTATCCCAATGCCATGCTTGGTAGACGTCAAGATAAATTAACTATCTTGACACTTCAAATGAAGGGTCAAGATAGGTTTTGAAAAAAAAAAAAAAGCAATCTAAGTTGGGCTATCTTGAAACCTACATTGTGGTGTCTAAAATTATATTATCTTAAAATAAAAAGGAATTAAAATTTTTTCACCTGATTGTCTCTAGAAATGTCAAATTTTGAATGTCAGTTGCTCAACTTGACTTGTCCCGTCAGAATACAAAGAGATTCTTGTATTTTTTGGCCCCTTTCTGCTTGAACTAATGTAACATTCAAGTCCTAGGGGACTCAAGGGTACCTAATAGGTTGAATTTGGATTTTCTTGTACAGGCAAAAAGAAATAATCAAAAGACTTAAGGGACTCAAATGAGTTTAAAGTAATAAAAGACTAAAAAATTGTGGGAACAAAAGCGAGAATACTAATAAATATACAAAATATCATGGGGTAGACAAGGACGAGGTTTTTCGATCCATAACTCTATCACCTGGATATTGTTGGGTTTAGGATCATGATTCCCTTTTTCCTTAAATTGGTAAGTATGGAATAAACTTCTTGTCATAACTAAAGGGATACCATTCCTCAAGGAACTTGGCTAGAGTAGAATGGTCAAGAGCAAGTTGTTGCTCTCATTCCCTATTGATGTAGATTACCTCATGACTCTGATCCTTGGTAAACCCTGTAGAGTGGTGTGGCAGCGGTTTATCTCGCCTTTCAATTGATGTTGCAAGTTGAGTAACTAAGTCACTCAAACATTGCATATTAGTTCTACCTCCGATCTGGAACGGAGACTGTCCTACTGAAAACACGAAAGTTGATAAATGGTGGGGGGAAGGGTAGGTATATGGTTTGACTGAGTGAAGTAAAGTAAGGTAAAGTGAGTGATTGATTCCTTAGGTGCAAACTACCTAGATGCTTTTAGATAAGGAAAGTGAAATCATCCAATTGTAACATTGGTTCTAAGTCGCTTTCCAATTGATGTTTCAATTAGCACAATAACACATTCAGGTAATGAATATTGTATTGCTTGGTTCAGTGTTAGGAATATGCTAAGATGTGTGATAGATGCAGGTAATGTCTCACAAGTAAAACGATACGATATTCATCCAAGTTAATTAAACAATACTAATTGAATGGTAACCAAACAATTTCACAAGTTTAACTGATTAATAAAAGAAGCCTTTTGTTGTCAGTTGCAAAAGACCCAATCAAATAAATTTTTAATTATCGATCTTTACAACTATTACTACTAAAGCACAGTGTTAACGACAGTATCAGGTTGATCCATAGGGAAGCACAGATGTAGATTCAAGCAAATTAGATTCTCTACCTTAAGCGGTAATCGGGGGGGGGGGGGGGGGGGGGG
>QLSR01000036.1:44586-154213 GCA_031780015.1 Citrullus colocynthis
GGGGGGGGGGGGGGGGGGGGGGGGGGTTGGAGTGGTTGAGAATTAAAAGTGAGGAAAATAAATGCAGAAAAGTAAAGTGCGAAAGTGCAAGCAAATAAAAAGGGGCCTGGCAGGGGTGGCGCTACAACACTGGCACATGCATCTGTCTTCTTTAGAAACTTATGGCACTCCAGGTTGGAATTTGGAAATAGCGTCGAGCACGGTACCGCTACGGCAACCACAATGGGGGCATTTTTGTACTTTCCTCTTCCATTTGATCTGTTTGCTTCGTTAAGGCTCAAAATCGACTCGTTTTAGCTCCATTGGGGAGGGGGGGGGGGGAGGGGGTTTATATTGTTTGACAAAAAATTTCCAATAGTATGAGAGCTCACATAGGGTGTAATTTCAAATAGGGGGTAATTTCAAATCAGAAGCCTTGCAAAAAGAGTTTATTTAAAACTCTTGAAGTACTTCAAGAAAATATATAATTCTTCAGGTGGTTTAACAAAAAGAAAGAGTTTGACCATATTTGCACAATAAGAGAAAAAGAAACATGGAAAACTCTCCAAAGAGGAGAAATCAAATTAGACTATCCTCCAATGTAAGATATTGAATTCAAAAGCTTTCACAACAAAATAATAAAAGCCAACCATGCCAACTGATTAAAGATTCATAATAGAATAAAGTACCAACAAATAAAGAAATTAAAAGTCTACAACTCCAAAATAATTTCTCAAATAGAATGCCCCTCTTCAATAGCATAACAAGTTTACAGGCTTGAGGAAATAATGACACCTCAAAAGGAGGAAAAGAAAGAATTAAACATATTCCATCCTTTAGACAAAATAAAATTAAAAACAAAAAGGATCAAATTCTTAATGAAATCGAAAAACGATTAAAAAATTTAAATCTCAATGAAGGAACGTCTAAATCTAATCAAAGAATCAATATTTTGGATGAAACTAATGCAGAATCCTTCATAGAAGATTTCAAAACTCTTCAAATAGAGAAATTTTCAGATAACCATGTCAATAGAATAAAATACCGAAGTTAAGTTAATGAGAGAGATAAATTTGATTGGTATCCAAGACCTTCACTCCCGATGAAACAAAGACATAAGTTTGATCAAAACACTCAATTTGACGGTGAATGAATCTATGTTTAGAACCTAGACGGAATGGTCGAACATCAAGTTTTTGAAACCCTCAATAAAATGTTAGTGGCAGTTGGAGCCTGCGAAGCAAACGGTTGCTTCGATCACGAAGCAAACGTTACTTCAATCACGAAGCAACCAAAAATATAATAATTGGATTCGCAAGATCTCTAAAACTTTGGTGGGAACACTGCCTTAGTCCTTAACACTGAGAAGAAATTAAAATAAAGAACTTAGTAAAAAGAAGAGTGTCAATCAAAGATGAAAGGGGAGATTCTACTATGTTATATTCTCAAGAAAAGGCACTTATTCTACTATCAGAGAAATAGAAATAGAAGAAGTTGAAGACGCTATTGCAACATTAATAAATGCAATAACCTATCATTTCACCCCATGGAAAAATACCACTGGTATGGAAAATCAAAGAAAGATTTTAAAAATCTTTGTGGTACAAAAATGGGCAACTTCAAATGGTACAAAGATATATTCATGGCAAAAAATTATGCCTTATATGACAGCAGCCAACAACACTAGAAGGAGCAATACATAGATGGCCTTCCAAGCTTTATGGCAGAAAGAGTGTAAAAATCTTTGAATAAAATTTACAACTACAATATCCCATGGCTAGACCTTACCTATGATAGACCTTTCCTATGGTCAAATAACAACCTAAATAATAGAATGTGGACTAGATAATTGCAATGAAATAAAAGTCCAAAGTAAAGTTCAAAATACAACCAAATTACACAAAAGAGAAATGAAAAAATTTTGCTCTCAATATAGTTTTAAAAAATTAGAAGAACTCCATTCTTCTATGAAGAAAAGAATTTCCTGAAAAATCTATAAAAATAATTATAGAACTCAAAAGTATTATTAAAAGAAACCATATAGAGAATATATCCCTTATACTCCCAAAAGATATCATAAAAGAAAATCTTATAAAACTTATAAAGAAGAAAAGCCAAAAGGACAGAGAAAAGTTCAAAAGGTAAAGAAAGAAAAAGAAAAGGACTCTTGCTACAAATGCAAGTGATAACTTGTAGAAATGCAAGTTATTGTATTCTTTATTTGGAGTAATTAGAGTAATATTAATGATAAACGCATGATTTTGGCTATTGAATTGTGTAATATGAATAACTCTGTGTTTACTATGTTTACAAAAGCATCTATTTTGAAAATTATGAGTTTTTATCTTTTTGAACGCAGGATAAAGCCCAAAAAGAGAAAAAAAATTATCTATGTACAAAAGAAAAGATGCTGCCAGAATCATTGAGGTCACAACGATTGAAGATCAAAGCGTTGAATACCCTGTGACGAGAAGCAAAAGTAGATTCAAAAGCCTGGGCTGCAACTGTCATGTCAATATACAAATGGATCACTGACTTTACCAGACCATGACAAATCTAATGAACTGAAGACGCATGGAATCGAACGCAAAGGTGTTAGATCATCATGAGATCACCTTTTTGGACGCCTAGAAATAGCCAATTGCACTTTATGTTAAAGGGAGAGAGAAAAACACAGTAGTGAAAGCTCTGTGCAAATTCTCACTCAACCTCTATAGCCACCCTCCATTTCGAGCTCTTCTACGAAAAGATTCTGAGAGTTTCCAGAGTCACCTCTCAGAGAGTGAGAATTCATCTTTGTACAAATCATATCTCAGATAGCCACCATCTCAAGCCTCCAAGAACCAAGACATTGTCATTGGTGACTTGATGCCTTTCATTTCTATTGCTTCATTATGTTTACCCTTCTTACTTGTATTGTGTTAATGGAAATCGAGAGATTTGATTATTTTCTTAATATAAGTTCGATTGACACTAAACTTTCATCTCTACTCATCTTCAATACTTTACACCATGAATGTTTGAATGATTAATGGGTTAAGTGCATGAAGTTAGCATTTCAAAGTTTTACTAAGTATAATTTTATCTTGATTAAATGGGTACTTCAAATCTGTCGAACAAATAGGTTTAAGCAAGTATAATCATATGCTCGAGAGAGTATATGATTAATTCTAGACATTTAACATGGAAGTTGCTACTTCGACGCCCTCGGTTCACTTTCCTTCAAACACTGATTGGTGTTCAAGTCTATCAGCAACAATCAAGCTTCTGGTTCCAGCTTCAAAATCATCACGAAACTGATCTGATTTCTACTCAAATTCTATTCAAGTACTTTCTTCTACCTCTCCTCGTTGTTCGTCTGCGAAATAGAGTTAATTTGAGTTCGAAAATGTATCCAAAAGGCTTAATTATTCGATGCACTCCTTTATATGTCAATATAAATCACCGAGTTACCAGCTCTAACTTCATCCTTCTTCTAGAATTAGCCAGCGCCACCTTCCACGCATGGCTTCGGCAACGCATAGTCTCCACTTACTATGCCACTGATTGCTTCACGCTGGATAACTGATTACCTCATGGCCCTCTTGGCCACTTTTCTATGTCCGATGCATACCATTCTTCAACGCATAAGCCATCTCAACGCATAACGATGCCAACTTCTAGCATAGTAGCCTTCAACGCATACTTCTATTAACGCATATGGCACCCTTCTCCCTTCACATCTTTCTCCTCGCCGAGCTGCCCTTTTCAACACATGCTTATCAGCGGCAACTCTTGTCAATCTTAAATATCCCTCAACGCATGGTCACTCATTGCCTGGCCAACACTTAATCATTTCCACTCTCCCCCAACTTAGCAAATTTTTTTTTTTTTACTTACTTGCCCCATAATTTCGTTTTACTTACTTTCTCTTAATAACAAGTACGGGGCTTACATGCGATTTACTCAGTCTTCAGTTGTTCTTAAGCGCCGATTTGACTGGAAAGCCTCAGAAACGTGGATTCAACCCTACCTAACCCCTTTTGCAGCTTATAAAAGGGATTAGAGCCTTCCTTTCAAGCACTCAGCTTCCTCCACCCGAAATTAGTCCACTCCAAGAAGATTCTCCACTCGACTTGACAGTCTTGCTCCAAAAACAAGAGTTCCTCTAGAGTTATTAGGTTTTAGGGTTTCCCTACCCCATGAGAGCGTGTGTAGAGAGAGTGGATTGATACTTAAGAAAGGAAAATTCATCCCTAGAGTTTTTTAGAGAGTGAATAATCCATTTTGAGGAGCGTTACTGTAATTTCCAACACTTATTTCCATTTCACTTTTTTATTTGCTATTCTTTGTACATTCCTCTTGTACTTATGATTCTAAAAGTAAATAAAATCATTCATTTATTCTTTATAATGAGCTAAATCCATCTCAAGGGTTCAACTATGTGGATGCCTTAGGGATTCATGGCTTGAACAATTGTTAAAGTATCATTCCTTGCATTACTTGCATATTTCCCTTGTTGATTATATGAAAAACATTGTTAATTGGCCACTTAAGTTAGCAATTTAGTGGAGTTCTAATACTGAGAAGGTTAGGGTGTAAGTGGATTTAACAAGGGAATATGGGCTTAAAGCTAAGAAATAGAATCACCATACAACCTTAGAGATAAGGGGCATCATATGGTAAAAAATATGCATGAAATTAATCTAAGATCTAGGTAACCATAGATATATAAGTTTAGCTCTTTAGGCTCCAAAAAGATCTTGAAACAAGACTGAATAGGAGAGGATTCTATCCATGTGTAAGGCAATGAGCCAACATGATGCAGTCACATCACTCAGGTTTTAATGAACTTAGGTTAAAACATAGTTGTATCCCTACTTCACCATTGTTTATTTTCAAGCTTTTTAAGCATCAATCAACTTATCTTACTTATTTCATGTATAAGTTGTCTGGGTCCGCTCCCAAGTTTCCTTGGGTTAGACATGCTCATGGGTTTTGGGCCTTGCTTGGGGCAACCCTCAACACACTATATTTATAAGTGGTTATATTGATTACAAATATGCTTTTTTTTACCTACATATTTAAAAAATTTCAATTTATCATTCTCATGTCATGTTTTATAATTTATCAACAAAATATATATATATATATATTTACAATCACTTCATACTAACATATCTTAAATTTTTCATTTTTTCAAATGTGCTTATAAAAAGTTCGATTTTGTTAAAGGTGTATCTTTTATCAAAAGTTATTCCAAATGCATTAAAAGTTTATATAACAACCTGTTAGAAGCTTGAGACCATAATTCAACTCGATATAAAGCATGCACTAACGGCTTCGAATCAAAGATTTGATTCCTCACATATAACTAAGTAGTTGAACATTTATACTTCACTATTATCATAGATTGTAGAGTTCAATTCTCACTTAGGAATACTAAGAGAATGATAAATAGTGAATTATTCCTTTTATTTTCTAATTATTACCCAATACTTAAAAGGAAAAAGGATAAATAGTGAATTATTATTTTCTTTTTTCTAATGATTACATTTTCAAAATTAGATAAGCTTTAATTTAGCCCATAAATTTGTGTCCAGGTGGATTGAAATGATTTGGTTTGGCATAAATATGAATGAGAATTCTTTTTCTACTTTTTAAACATGTACCACATAAATAATAATAATAATAGTGTGTTGTGACTGATTAACATGCACCATCATGTCCAATCTTCCAAAAGCCTTAACAAACTTCAATTAAAAACTCCAGATTGTCCCTATCCTTAGTTGCATGCATGATCACGTCATCCATATATCATAATTTGATTCATAAACTTTTTTTTAATGTATAAAACCCAATTTAAAAAAATACGAGAAATATAAATTTATATACTTCGAGGCTTTAGACATCTATCAATTGAAACTTAAAACTAGTCATTATAAGAATTTAACCTCTAAAATTTCGTAAGTGTACTAATTTACACTCTTTCAAAATCTTGTTAAATTTATAGTTTTGTATCTATTAAACTCCTAATTTTTCACAAGTGAATCGATTTAGGTCATGCATTATGATCAATTTGATAGAAATCATTTATGCATCAATTCTCACATGTGAATAGAGTTCTTTAAATGTCGGTTTTACAAAATGAACAATTAGAGAATTAATGTATGAATGATTCTCAGAAGAAATACTGACTAAGAGCCCAAAACGGTACAATTATAAGTCTTTTACGTGACATTTTTCAAATAAAACGTAATAAAAAATTATAAATTGAAACACTTACATAAGTATAAATTGATACAATTATTAGTTTAGAATTACTTCATCCAACTCAAAATTTTAGAGGTTTAAATTGATATTTTTTTAAAAAAAAATTATTATTACTTTTGTTTAGAAAGATCCTAAAAAGTTGATATAGGGCATTCGGAATGAAAAAGGGTTGAAAGTCTCTTTGATATAGAGGAAAAATAAAGGGTTCTGTAGGTGAATGGCACATTCTACTTTCTTCTATAAAAACTTTGAGATATTAAAATCGCTTCTATTGACTAGTGCTTTGCAAGAGGGAAGAGCTGAATAAAGGTGAGCTTTATACTTTAAAAGGGATCTAGAAGGGGAAGAGTAGGATTAATCATCTAAAGAAAGTAAGTAAAGAAAAACTTTTTATACAAGTGGAGAGGAAACATCTCCCCTATTCCATTTAGGTGGAGAAGCTAAAAAGTGTTATGAAAATGAATAAAAAGTCAGAAAAGTATTATTAAAATCATGTACAAATCAACATAAATTTTTAACTTTTATAAATGTGTTAATTTATAATTTCTATTTATTTTGTCTAAAAAAAATATCGCAGGAGATTTATATATAATTGCATCAATAAAATTCTAGATTCCCCGTTAGGATTTTCTTTGAGAATCATCCCATGCATGCATCAATTCTAATTGTCTATCTTCAAAAACAACATTTGAAGAAGTCTACACATCTTTCAAAATTGATGCATGGATGATTTTCAAAGGGTGGTAATCTATAATGAAAGGTATAAGATTTCCATTATGTTTTTCCAAAGCAATTTGAAAGAGAGCGTAAATTGATATACTTTCAAAAACATAAATTGATATAATCATCAATTTAGGACTTTAAGTTGATAACTCCTGAAATTTAGAAATATAAATCATAATCATCAATTATGGTACATATACTGTTTTTTTAAAATAATCTAAGCTAAATTTGTTAAAAAAAAAAAACATTGAGATTAGAATTTAATTAAATTCAAACTTATTCAAATATAATTTAGAGTTAAACTCCAAATAACAAAAAAGACTTCAAATCAAGCTCATGATTTAAGCCTAGCTGAATTCATTAGGTTATGGATTTGATTAGATATTTTCGAAGAAGGCCTAGGAAAGAGAAAAATCATTTGATCCATCCATAAATCCCACCACATTAGATCCTAACCAATTAGCAATGGTCACTCAACTTTTTGGCGTCACCGAAAGAAGAAACATGCAAATAGACAAAGAGGGAAAAAAAAAGTGAGAATAAATCCCATTCTTTTCTTCTTATAAACAATAAAAATCATAACCCTAAACCCTTTTCCCACCAAAGAGAGAGATAGAGAGAGCATTTAGGAAAAAAACAAAAATGAAGAAGGAAGAGACAAGGCAAAAGTGGGAAAAGGAAAACCAAGGTAGTTAGGTGGTTTAGATTTGATAGAATTAGAACATGATATAGTATGGTAAATGTTAAACTATACCAAATTAGATTACTCCTTTTGGAATAAATTATCCCTAAATTTGGAAAATTTTCATTTTAACCTTAAATTTTAACATTGATCATGAAAAGTTTTTGTTATAATGCTGAATAGAAAATTTAACATGACAGCCTTATGTGTAAATATCAAAAGGCATACATGACATATCATTAATAAAGAGCTATTTCTAAATATAGCAAAATGAGCAAAAAAAAAATTACAAATATAGTAAAATGACATGTCTATCAATAATAGATTGTGATAGATAGTTTATCAATGCCTATTAGTGATAAACACTAATAGATGTCTATTAGTGTCTGTCGTTGTCCATCACTGATAGATAATGACATTTCACTATATTTATAAATATTTTTAATAATTTTGTCATTTAAAATAATTATCTTTAATAATATATCATTTATATATAAAACATCATTTATGTGACATGATGTGATAGCCAATTTTTTAAAAGTTATTTTTGGAAATGATGTTGTAAATCGTGTTAATTACATGAATAGTAATAATAGTTTTAATATTTGGCTAAACTATAAAAAATGTTCATAAACTTTGTACTTTGTTTCAAAAATATTTTAACTTTCAAAAGTTTCAATAATATCCTTAACTTATAAAAAAAAAAAAAAAGTTAAAAAATACTCTAAAATATTAGTTTTGGAAGTAAACTATGTCAGTAATTTGTTTTAAAAAATACCTTTGACCTTTCAAAATTTTCAAAAATATTTTTTGAAGTATCAATAGTTGCATTAGTATCTTTAACCACGTTTGAAAACAAAGTTTATAATTCTGTTCTTACCACGAGCATATAGAAGAAAATCATTTATCTACACATTATCACCTCCCTCTTCGATTTTTTTCTCTCTTATGTTCTTCCATTTATGACTTAGCACCTTCTTATTTTCTATCTTTTAAAAGCATGAGAGTATATGCCTAAATCAATTAACCACAAATATGTTTCAATCTTCACAATCCATTGTAATTGTGTCAATCTCTGTCCCGTAGGAGTTAGATTCTTTTCCCTTTTTTTTTAAGGAAAACAATTTTAATGTTGAATAAAACTTTTTAAAGTGTATAGATAGACATAAACCCCAAAAGTTTAGGATAATTAATTTAGTATAACTTTACCTAGGGTAAATTGTTAATTAGTCTCACAACTTTAATTTCTTTTAGTTTCCATAACCCTTTCCATGTAAGCTTAAGAGAGAGAGTTTCCAGCCTCTTCCACACCCACTTATGCTCAAACAAAACCCTTAATTGAAATCCAATAAAGTAATAGAGACAAAGAGATGCAAATTTTGGTCAAACTCGATCATTACCCCCAACATTAATGTGCATCTGGTTATCTAAACTCCATGAGAGATAATTACAAGAAGAGAGATAAATAGATCTGAGAGATAGAGATGAGAGAGAATTAAAAAGAGATAAGTTAAGGAGAGAGAATTTGAAGATCATAAAGAGATGTTGGTGTGCGTAGTAATCCAAAACTTTGTGTTTGGAAGCTTTTTATATATATATATATATATATATAATCACTTAGACAACAGTTACGAATATAATATATAATCACTTAGACAAAAGTTACGAATATAACAATAAGCTTAAAATATTTTGCAAATATAGCACAGTGCAAAAAAAAATTTATAAATATAGCAAAATTTAAACCCAATCAAAACAAAATAAGACATGTAACAGTAGTAGTAGAAGACATGTAGTTGTAGTAGTGGGAGTCAAAACTGAGAAGGGAGAGGATAAAGGAACTTTGAAAAACTGGAACATTCTTCCAGCACAGATGACAAATCATCCTCTCTCAAGATCCATGTCATACTATTGACTTTCACTATGCTTACTGACTACATCTTTAGTATCTCCTCAAGAAAGTGTATATGTCGATATATCCGTAAATTCAAAGGTTTAATATCGATATTAAATATCTATGAATGTCTCTAACATCTTTTATTAATACTTGTAAAACATAAAAATATCATCTATTTAGTTCAATATGAATAGTAATACTAATAACAATATTCATAACTATAACTTAGTTTGGAAGTCAAAACAATTTAATTATTAATCTAAATAAATTTTATAAAATTCATGATTTACATAAATATCCGTTGATATATCTGTAAAATTAAAATGTCTATATTGATATCTACATCAATATTTTAATCCTTGCATATAACGAACATCAATCTTGATATGCTTCGTACAAACATGGAACGCCAGATTTGCAGCTAACGATAATGAAAACCCAAGATTATCAAGCAACTGGTGAATCTAAGTAATTTCAGCAGCGACATGGAAAGTAGGACGATATTCAGACTTGGTACTTGTTCAAGCAACAACAATATTCTATTTCTTGGAGGACCTAGATATGAAGGAGGTGGCAAGCAAAACACAGTAGGCAGCCATAGACTTCCAATAATCTATATTAGAAGCCCAATCAACATCTGAGAATGATGTGATAGTGAGTGGAGTACTTAGCTGAATTAGTAAACCATGAGAAAACGTACGCTAGCAAGTGAACATCAACGGAAGCTTTTAAAAACTGGATCAATTTGTTCACGATAAACGCACTATTGGGCCGAGTGTTGGTGAGATACTGAAGGACACAAATTGTAGTCCTATATATGAAGGGATCATCAAGAAAAGTACCATCATGGAGCGAGATTTGCTTCCCTGTAATGACCAGAGAAGGACAAGGCTTTTGACATGGTGAAGATGTGCAAATTTTCTAGAAAATATTTATATATTTGGATTGATTCAAGTGAAGCACAAAGGGAAGATACGTAATCTGAATCCCCCAAAAGTAACTTAACCTCCCCAAGATCCTTCAGGGCAAACTTCGAATCCGAAATGGAAATAAGTTAAAGACACAAAAGATGAGCTATTCCTATTTCTAACAATGATCAAATCATCCACGTATATAAGGTGTAAAGGACTCATCAAGACATGGTGTAGATAGAAGATAGACTTAAGCTCCTCATTTTAAACATGGGCCGCTTGCTTAAGTGATAAATGCCAAGGAGTGCACATTTTCATTGTCTATTTTATTACTTTTTGCTTACAAAAAAAGAACCACTTCACATCATAACTTCATGAGCTTTTTATAGTGGTTTTAATCATTTTTGTAGAAAACACCACTAATGTGCCCGCATTGAGCCTTTGATGCATCTGCATCATGCCCTAGTTTCAGTCAGATCGTGCCCAATTTTTCAAACTCGCTGGTTTTTCTATCCACGACTTTTATTTAGTGCCAAAATCTCATAGGGATGTTCAAGGCATGAAATTCAACCCTCTTTTGGCCTACTTGGCCTATAAAAAAAAAGTTGGAAGAGCCTCATGATTCAACATCTTCACCCCTAAGAAAAAGTCTCACAAGTTACATTCAAAAATTCTTCAAGAATAAGATCAATTCCTAAGAAGAAAAGTAGTCTTTAGATCACCTCTACTCTGAAAACTTGTGTAGCGTGAGGATTCACCTTTGAAAGAGGTTGAATCCACCCTAGAGAGCCTTTGAGCATGAGGTTTTGACTCTTGGGCGTTTCGCGCGCAGGTTTGGAATCTTAAACCTGGGGGTTATGCTGGGAGGTTTAGGTAGTCTAGGTTGAAGAAAACTGTGATTGGAAGTCTAGGTTTAAGAAAACTGTGATTGGAGTGCAGGTTTTGGAGGCCTGTGTTTGAAGTGCAGGCTTGAAAAGCCCAGGAATGAAGTGCAAATTTATAAATCTTGAGTTTGTGAAATGTTTTCTTATATTTAACCCGTGGTTAGATTTTAGATTAGTTAAAATTTTTCATCTTAATTATTTTAATATAGTTCAATTTAAAACAAACAAAAAAAAGTTAGAATAATAATTTTATTTTTGAATTTTGAAATAGAGATTTTGACTAAAATTATAATTTAATTTAATTTATTGTTTTAATAATTTGACATTTTAATTTTACTATAAAATTTTGTATACTTTTGTCACTTTAATTAATTTGAAAAGGATCAATTTTTTTTTACTATAATATGCTAATTTAAAATTGAAATAAACTAGTATTTTTATGTTTAATTCAATTATTTAAAAACTATAATTTTTAAGAGTAAAAAATCACAAATTTTGAGTTTTGATTTTTTATTTTTAGTCTTCGCGCTAGTTAAATTGACTAACAAAAAAAAAATGAAAATATTATTAGATTAAATTAAGATTTTCTACACATATGGCCTAGATAAATGTACCTAATTAACACCACCAAGGAGTTTGTATTATTGTGCTTCCAACATTTAGTTGTTCATTATTTGCTGCTTTTACATTTCTTTGTTAATATTGAATCATTAGCTAACCTATCATGTGAATAATTAGGTTGTTAGTGATGAAAGTTGATCATTGGAAGGCGCAGAATTCGTCACCCAATTCCGCTTCCCAAATAAATAATCGTACTTACCATAACTGTAGTAGTGACAAGGTCAGGTCGAACATAGCGAGCATTATAATTTCTCAATTAAATTGTTAACAGCCCTAAGGTAACTATCAATTGCTTGCAAAAGAAATAAAATTGCTTAAAAGAATAAATTGTAAATTAAATTTAATTATTAAGACCTAGCTCAGGCATTTGAGTCGGTTCCCAATTTGCGATTTGATCATAGGTTCATCAATTAATTTATGCTATCTATGTTGGGTTTTATGCCCTAAAACTTGTAGATTGTAAATGTAATAATTTGACCGTAATTAAATCATTAGTAAAGAGTTAATGATGTGTTACTTCAATAAGCGTTATTGATTGTTTTTGTTTGTTTTGTCTTAATAACCCTAAATCCAATAAACTAACATCCTAGGTTGTTTTATGGGTCTTAAATTGTATGTGGGAACATATGAAGATCAATGTTCAAAATACCGTCTAGAAGGTCTATAGTATAGCGTAAGGCTAGGTACCTTATCCAAGTGACATTATGGACACAGCCCACTTTGTATTTGATACAAACACAATGATCTAACGTGTTCATATAGGTGACATGCGAGTGGGGGTATCCTATGCAATGAGTTTGCATATGACTGGGACCACGAAATAGTAATAACTAGATGTAACTTTGTTGACTAATTAGGTTTCTATTTCAATAGGATGACCTAGGTAACTTAGTCTTAATCCTGAGTATATTATGAACTCTTATCGACGGGGAATTGTTCTTTGATTTGAATGGTGAGAGTGGCCGTTTGCCGAATCAATATGCCTACCATCTTGGGGATAAGATCGAGTGGGGAGCTAGGGACATAATTATACAAAATGGAAATCGCTCATTCCCATTTTTAGGGTAAGTAGATAAGCGTTTCCTTAAGTGGTATCTCCATGACTTGAACAAAGGGACCCTTTCACTGACCCGAAAGGTGTTTCTGTTTAATGGTTGGACCATAAACAGGTTAGTACTTAAGAATTTAAAAGTAACCCAAGGGTAAAATAGTAATTTGACCCAGCTTGTGTTATGAACACTTGTGAATGACTAATTTGCTATTATTGGTCTATATCCATGGACACAGAAATATACCTACAGTGAGAAGAGTGCAGCTGTAGGTCTTTAATGGAGTGTACCCACAGTTACCGAATATTGATTAATGTGGTTAACAAGTTTAGCCGATTAATCTCATGTCGTTTGAGCTTCTGATCTGTAGGTCCATAAGGTCCCCTTGCTAGCTCACTACGAACCAACAAGGATCAACTATATTCAAAGAAAAATTTGAAATGTTAAAATTTATGAGGGAAAATATTAATTGTATTGGATAAAATTAATTGCATGATTTATTATAAATTTTATTTGAATGTGATTCAAATTATAATTTTATAATATGAAAAATTAATTTTTTGAATATGATTAGAATAATTAATTATTTATTTGGATAAAATTCATATAAATAAATAGAGGAAGAATTAATTAATTAATTTGAATTGGATTCAAATAATTAATTATTTAATTTGGATGAGATCCAAATGAAAGATTCTGCAAAATGCAAAAAATAAATAGAGAGAGAATTAATTAATTGATTTAAATTGAATTCAAATAATTAATTATTTAATTTGGATGAGATTCAAATCAAAGATTCTGCCGAAAATAAATATTTAAATAAGATTTAAATATTTACAACCATTTAATATGAGATATTATTTGGGTAGATATTTATTAATATTTGATATTATTAAATATTTTATTTAAAATCTCTATAAAGAGTTTATCCTAATAGGATTAGGAGTAACCCATAGAATTCTATAAATAAGATCCTTCTTCCTATTCTTTCAAAGAAGCGGTTTCCACAAACTGAATCTTTGCTAGAGTCACAACGAGGAAAATCTCTTGGAAAAGGAAGATTACAAGAAGAAGACTATCGGTTCAGGAATTATAGATTCACAAAGGTATGGTGCTTAACCTTTTCTTTACCTTTTGTATTTTTAATTCTTTCAAGAAATCAAAGAACGCGATCACACCCTTCCATGGGGATTCAATTCCCTTCAATTAGTATTAGTCAATCTTTGATTCTTGATTTGAATAAAAAATCTTTTACGGTGAGTGTTTTAATTGTTCATATATGAGATATGTGGAGGTTTGCAAAATTGATTGTTTAGGCATATTTGGGCATTAGATTTTAAAGTTTTAACTAGATCAATTGTAAAGCTCTCAAGGGTTAGGGTTTTCTTGTAATCTTTTTTATATAAAAGTGCTGTAAATTCTTGAAAAAAAACTTTGGTTTTCCCGAAATATTGAAATTTGAAAAATCTAGAAATTCTACTGTGCATCATCTATTGTGCGTCATCAAAGCATCTAGCAGATTTCATCAAAGCATGTGCTGCTGAAATATCAAAGGATTAAATTTAGGTGTTTCAAACTCTAAATTTTGATAGCCAAAGAAAAAATTGAACACCAAGATATGTCTTGGAAATTCAAATTATTGTAATTTTAATTTTTCCTTTAATTTCTAGAATATGTCAAATATGCCGATCGATTTTGCTTAATTTAATTTAATTATGCTTGTAATGTATGTTTTAAATTAAATTGAATGTTGCATAAAGTTTTTCATAAAGTTTGCATAAAAGTGTTATCTTTTAAATGAAAATCACTTTTCATTGAGCATGATACATCTATAGATTAATATAATTGTTATATTTTGTCATGAAATGCATGTAATATGGTTGGTTAATTAATTAGCATTTGATTGTTAATTAATTAAACCATAGAAAGTATGTTATAGGGCTAATCATTAAAATTGATAATAGTTATAAAATTTATGATTAGTAACCATCAACCTATAATTGAGAATTGCATGCAAACATAAGATTTTAGGAAATTGGTTTTAAATTGTTTAAAATTAATTTAGACATAAGATCACATTAACTCTAACAAGATTAGAATTTTGTCTTACTTTGTTTTCAAATAGTTTTGAAATATGACTAAGTAGGACAAATAGGACTTTAGGTTATAAGGAAACTCCACCACTTCAGTTATGTCAAGATTGGGGGTATTTAAGTTGATGATTTGAGGTGTATAAATACCTTATATAAGAGTTATAATAGGCATAGACTTAGATAGATTGGCTTAGCCGAATTTATCTAAGTTAAATAACGCAAAGATAAGGCAGGTCATTTTAGTTGGAGGAAAATTACAAAACGAGATGTTTATATCAAGTTTTGCTCCTACATCCCTGATTATTCACACTGTGAGATCCATACTCGACTTCATGTCGCCTTAAGAGCGGCCTCCCATCAGAAAGTATTTGTATGGTTCAATAAGAAGGTGAATGGAAAAATGTTTATAGTAAGTGGGAGCGGGATGCATGCCAACGTATCCCTCGGTCTCCAACCCTAGGTCGCACCGTAAGATTCTTATGATCCGCCAACGTGTTGTCCTAGAGTGACCATCCTTTCGGAGGACCTAATCATAGGCTTCAAAACATTGCGAACTCCTGAAAAGGATAGGTTCACTTAGGTTAATTACCAACAATTGTCGTTCCTAACGGTAGCTTGTTGGTGCATACCTCACTGAGAGAGTTACACTTACAAGAATGAGTTAAGAGTTAATGAATCCTTGACCAAACAACGATGGCTAATGTCTATAGGTATATGTGTTATTTTGGCATTAGAATTGGCTGATAATTGTCTCATTTCAAAGGAGATGTGGCTAATCACCCTTCGATGGTTTTTACTTTAAACCTCTAAAGCATTGTTGCAAAAACTAAATCAATAGTTTATTAGGGTTTCTTTGATTGCTTTTTTTTGCTGAATTGATTGGATTATTGCACTTTTGTTTGCTTGTATAATGAGTTAAGGCAAAAATAACTAAAACGTTTAATTGTTTATAATTTCAACATGTCTTCCTCAATCGTCGCACTGCTTAAAAATGAAAAAGTAACGAGTGAAAAACTATGCAACGTGGAAATCTAACCTGAATACGATTCTGGTTATAGATGATCTACGGTTTGTCTTAACGGAGGAGTGTCCTCCTATCCCCGCTCGTAATGCATCCCAATCTATTAAGGATGCATATGACCATTGGACAAAGGCCAATGACAAAGCTCGAGTCTATATCTTGGCGAGTTTGTCTTACAGACTCAACAAGAAATATGAGGTCATGATGAATGCACAACAGATCATGGAGTCCCTCTAGGAAATATTTGGACAACCGTCCTCATAGATCCGGCACAAGGCCCTGAAGTATGTTTATAATGCACGTATGAAGGAAGGTCAATTGGTGAGAGAACATGTTCTCGACCTGATGATTCAATTCAACATTGCTGAAATGAACGGCGCGGTCATTGATGAGCAGAGTCAGGTATCCTTTATTCTAGAATCTCTTCTGAAGAGCTTTATTCAATTCTGCAACAACGCTCTTGAATGAGCTATAGACTTATCAATCTCTTATGAAAAATAAGGGACCAATCGATGGAAAGGTAAATGTTGCCCATTTCAAGAAGTTCCACAAAGGCTCATCCTCTGGAACTAAGTATGTTCCCTCATCTTCCAGTTCTAAAAAAATCCAGAAAAAGAAAGGAGGAAAGGGGAAGGATCCCGCTGTTGGGAAAAACAAAGGTAAGGCCAAGGTGGCTGATAAGGGCAAGTACTTCCGCTGCAATGTGGATGATCATTGGAAACGCAATTACTCTAAGTACCTTGCTGAGAAGAAGAAGGAAAAATAAGGTATATATGATTTACTTGTCTTAGAAACTTTTTTAGTAGAAAATGACTATAATGCCTAGATACATGATTCAGGTGCCACTAATCCTGTTTGCTCTTCTTTACAGGGAATTGGTTCCTTCCAGCAGCTCGAGGAGGATAAAATGACGCTCAAGGTTGAGACGGGAGACGCCATTTCAGCTCGTGTAGTGGGAGCTACAAAGTTGCTTTTTGGAACTAGATTTTTATTTTTAGAAAATCTATATATAGTTCTTGAAATAAAAAGGAACTTAATATCTATTTCCTATTTAATTGAACAATTGTACTTAGTTATTTTTTATATTAATGAAGTGTTTATTTTGAAAAATGGTGTACGTATTTGTTCTGCTAAATTAGAAATCAACTTATATGTGTTAAGACCAATTGAAGCAAAAGCACTTTTAAATCATGAGATGTTTAAAATTGCTAATACTCAAATTAAAAGGCAAAGAATTTCTCACATTAACAATAGTACTTATCTTTAGCATTTGAGATTAAGTCACATAAATCTCGATAGGATCAGGAGATTGTTAAAGAATGAACTTCTAAATGAGTTAGAAGATAATTCACTACCTCCATGTGAATTTTGTCTTAAAGGTAAAATGACTAAAAGACCTTTTAGTGGAAAAGGTTATAGATCCAAAGAATCTTTAGAACTCATACATTCGGATCTCTATGGTCCAATGAATGTAAAAGCTCGAGGAAAGTACAAATACTTCATCTCTTTTATAGATGATTATTCGAGGTATGGTTACTTATACCTAATGGAACATAAGTCTGAAGCACTTGAAAAGTTCAAGGAGTATAAGACAGAAGTTGAAAACCTGTTAGATAAAACAATTAAAACACTTCGATCTAATCGAGGTGGAAAGTATATGGATTTAAGATTCCAAGACTATTTGATAGAATATGGAATCCAATTCCAACTCTTTTCTTAATGTCATGCTTCTTCATTTGGTTTGCATGAGAAAGGATTGTTATTGGAAGATAATAATCTAGAACTTAGATTCTTGACTTGAGTATATTTTAACATAATAATTCACAAGAAATCTTTGCATGACTTAATGAAGTAATTAAGAGCCCGCTTGATAACGTTCATGTTTCCTGTTCCTATTTTTATTTCTCATTTTTTAAGAAACAGACCTTGTTTGATAATTGTTTCTGTTTCTGTTTCTTGTTTCTAAATTTTAAGAAACATTTCTTAAAAATTGGCCAAATTTGAAAACAACAAAAAGTAGTTTCTATTATTCTTATTTCAATTTCTATTTTATCGTTCCCACAAGTAATTAGTCTTAGTTTTTTGTGTATCGGTATCTAGTGCCCATAGTAAATAATTTCATTTTGCCAGTCATGAGTTTGAATGAAAAATCTATTTTTTTTTTCATGACATTTCTTTATTTTTATTTTTTCTTTATTAATTTTTTTATTTAAAAAATAATTCTGCCATATTTATATTTTATTTTATTTTTTAATTTTAAAATTCTCCAATATTTTAGATTTATATATTATATTAATTTTCAATTCATATATTAACTTTTTTATATGTCAAATTTTAACTCCCACGATGAGCACTATTATTTATTTTTTTTCATTTTATTTGTTTACATTTTTATATTTTATTTATTTCTTTATTAATTTTCGTATTTACAAAAATAATTATGCTATATTTTAATTTTGAATTTAAAAATTCTCCAATATTTAGATTTATAAATTATTTTAATTTTCAATATTTCAAATTTCAACTCCCAAGATGAGCACTTTTTTTTTTTCTTTTATATTTGTTTTCATCTTTTATATTTTCTATATTAATCTTGCTATTTACAAAAATAATTTTGTTATACGTATAGGAAAATTATCTTAAATGGCAAAACTGCTAAAAATATTTACAACTAATAACAAAATACACTTTTTATCGAGATCTATCGCCGTCTATCGCAGATAGATAGTGAAATTTTGCTATATTTGTAAATATTTTAGTTCCTTTTGCTATATTTGAAAAGAACCCATATTTATATTTAATTTTAATTTTGAATTTTAAAATTCTCCAATAATTAGATTTATATTTTATTTTAATTTTCAATATGTATATTTTTTTTTTTATATATTTCAACTTGAGTATTAAATTTTGCAATATATGTGTTCATATATTATTTTAATTCTAATATTTTTGGTATATCTGAAATCGAGTAGAATTTTACAATATATAAATTTTGGTAACTAAGACATTCATTTAACTTAACTTTAATATTTTACAACCACTACATTTACGTAATTATATAATTAAGTTTGATTTGACTCTTGACTCAAGTGAGAAATGACAGTGCTGACCAAATTTGGGCAACATATGAAGAATATGATACAACTTTGTTACTATATTTAGTTGTCATCGAGAGTTACTTCTATTAGATGACATAAACTTTTGATAATATCTTTTTCAATATTTAATGTATGACATTTCTTCCTTTTTTATATTATATTGTTACAAAAGAAAAAGGGAAAAAAGGGAAAAAGAAAACAAGAACTAGTTATCAAACAAATTTCTATTTCTATTTTTTTTTTTTAAGAAACAGGAAACAGGAATAGTTATCAAATATAGTCATGTTTCTTGTTCTAAAAAAAAGAAGAAACATGAAACAAGAAACAGAGAACGATAAACAGGAAATAGGAGGTGGGAACGTTAACAAACGGACCCTAAGGGATTCAACATCCTATGACACTTTTATCTCTTGAATTTTCTCCATCTATTTTATTTGCTTTCTTTTGTTCGATACTTAGAATTGTTATCACAAGACTGATCCTTAAATAAAATCAAGAAGACTTTAGAATAGCTAAGTATAATTCGTGTATTGATCTCCAATAGAACGATACTCGATCCTTTGGCTGTTTTACTATAACTTGACCTATGTACTTGCAGATTACACATCAGAGATGTCACCAACATTTTCCTCAGTCAACCTAACTTTCTCTTTCAATAACAGTTGGGATTTAATACCCTATTCTTTAAATAATGGTGAACTAACTAAGAGTAACAACTCTAGAAATTACACGAAAGGAAATACTGAAAACAAAAGTTTAACGCTAGACGAAAAGTAGAATTCTTTTTCGAGAATGGTGTGTCTTGAGCTTGACTTTATGCTTTATTTATAGCCTCTAACCTACGGTTTCTTCAAGATTTTTTGGAGAATAAAATTTCAGAAAATTGGATCATAATTGTTCGAAGAATTCTTTCCTTAGTTGTTGCAAATCTAATATTCTTTCCTTTTCTGGAGATCTGCTCAGCGATTAAGTAATGCAATTGCATTGGAAATTGAAATTCTGGAATTTGTGCCAATTTCCTTAGATAAACATGAAAATCATAAGGAAAAACTACAAAAATCAAAGATCAAGGATTTTCAATGGTCTCACTCTAAATTTTTTTATTTTCTTGCCATTTTTTCCTAATTAAAATAAAAAATAATAGTAAAACTATTCAAAAAGTAGGTTTTTAAAAGCTAAATAAGTGTCATAAACAAGACTTATCATGTCCCCTTCGCATTATTTAACACCAAATGAGAACAGGCAATATGATATAGGACATCTTTAAGAGTTCCCTTCAGCAACACCACACTTGTAGCCTTGTCCTTAAACACGCACAAATTAGGGTGAAATTCAATGAAAACATTGTGTCCTTGGCCAATTTCAACACACCAACTAGACTTTTTTGCAATTTTACGGGCACATAACACACTCTTCGATTTGACAGAGCCACAAAGAAAAGGAAATAGCAAAGTTGCCCGATTGGGAGTTGGAAAGGTCATTTCCATTACCAATAATGACCTATTTATTACTGTATAATCAGTTTCGGTGGTTAGTAAATTTAGATCTACAATAACATGACTAGATCACGCACCACTATCGGCATACCAACTTGGATGAACAACAATTTCTATTGTGGCAATGACAAAGTTCTTAACCATAGCATTGTGATTAACATGAGGAAACCGACCTTGGTCCTTGTTGATCTGTTATGAGACAGCAAAGAGACCTTATGAACTTACATACTATAAGCTTCAATGATCCAAGATTAATTAATTTAAACTCTTTAATTAATTAACCTCCATTCATTAACTATGGGGCAAATGATTATAGACCCATAGTTATGCACTGTAGGATAAATTGTGTCCATGGATATAAACATTAAATGTAAGTTGATCTTTCACAAGTTTTTCGTAATTACAGTTCGGTCAAATGCCCATTTTCTGCTTGTAATTACCTATGTGTCCTTAAGTGCCTCTGATTCTCCAGTGAATAATTTGTTTCTAGTCCAACTATAAACCAAGTCCTTCTCTAGCCAATCAGGGTAAGGCCACATTGTTCAAGTCTCGGGGTCAACACTTAAGAGAACTAGTCTTATTTTTATCCTCATGGGAAGGAGTGAATTTCATCTTGTGAGATTATATTTCCAACTCCCCATTATGTGAAGTCCCTAAAATGGTGAGTTTATTGAGTCAGTGGCTCGGGCCACTCACACTCATGTAAATCGAAAACCAATCTTACATAGGCATAAGTTCATAACTCACTCAGGATTAAGATCGAATTACATATCATCATCTTGTGAAATATTAATCTCTTCAATTAATGGATTTACAAATAGAGATTAATTATTTCGTAGTCCAGTCTTATATAAACTCTTTGTATAAGATATCCCCACTCACATGTCTCCACATGAACGATTTGGATCGAATCATTTGTAACAATTATAAACTAGGTCATATCCATAGTGTCACCAACATAAGGCATCCAATCTTATCCATATATTATAGACTTTTTTAGGTTATTACTTGAGCATGTTACATATGTATGTCAACTACATACTATTTAAGGTTTCACATAATAACCTAGGATTTTGCTTTATTGGATTAAGTTGTGCAAAATTAAATATAAAATAAAATAATAATTTTATTTTATTAAATGTCGATAAATTGTATATTTACAAGCCATGAGCTTAAGGTAATAAAACCCAACAAGATAAAATTGACACAATTCTAAAATAGCTAGACTAAATTTGTGAGTTTGATCTCCCGAGGATGATATTTGATCTCTTAAGCCGTTTTACTATTCTATTATTTGACACATGTGCTTGTGCTCATCAATAGGGTTTCCTTAAAATACCTTGCAGCTCTTTCCTAATCAATATGGATAGAATTATTAGAGATTTAATCATATTTGGACCATTGTGAAGAATCTACAAATCTCGAAAAAATTGAGACTTTATGTTTTTGCAGGCCGAGGTTGCAATTCAATCACAACCTGAGAAAATTATGGCTCTTCTCTACTACTTTGTGTTCTATCATCTAAAGGCTTGCAACCACAATTCAATCGTGAGTTTGACAGTTTCCTACACATGACATGAAAACACAAGAATTACTCTACAGTTGACTCTTTTCGTACATATTTTATATTATTTCACTAATTATGTCTATAACACATGCATTACTTTTTTTTTAATAAAATCTCTCATAAAGCTATCAAATATGACATGGAAAAAATGTTCTTTTACTCAATAACTTAAGCCTTTCTGCTACATTGTACTGATGGCATATATTTCAATGAAATTATATTATTTTTATTCATATATGAGCTAAATTCTTTGAGGAGCTCGGTTCTATGGATGCCCTAAAGGATAAAATGGCTTGAACGATGCATCCACATTGCACCTTTCCCTCCCTTCTAGTTATTTTGTTGAAAAATCATGTTATCTTGTTAATTTTAACTGGTAATTTAAGTTAGCATGATGGTTTAGTTTGAAATGTTGAGAAGGTTAAGATATAAACGAATCTCACAAAAGAATACGAGATTAAGAGCCTAGACATAGGATGTTGATCTCGGTTTATAACTTAAGAAAATTTATCTAAGGGTTGAAACTCGACTTGAACGTACTCCCTGTTTTCTATCATTGTTTATTTTCATTATTTTCAATCAATCAAATTCACTTACTTTTACTAGTTACTACTTGATTTACAACGAAAAATTCTTTCTCAAAAAATTGAATTTTATAAATAGTCTCGTAGAAAAATGATACATTTCATACACGTTTTAGTCATCGAGTTTGTGGTGCCATTGTCAAAGACTATTCTTCATTTAGTTTTTAGAAATTGTGATTCGACTACGACCTCATTGTTGTTATCTCAAGAAAAATCTAGCTTTACTTTGTTGTCCTTGCAAGTCGAAGTTAGCTCATGAGAAGAAGAACTTTCCTTTTCAAACCTAATCTTAAGATTGGAAAAACCTTTTGCCTGCATAGAGAAAACCAAATTAGATGAAAGAAGAAGGAATAAAAAGAGTTGGGAGCACAAGAAAGCCTTGAAGAAGAGACTTTTATCCAACAACTTCAAATTGACCCACTTGCATCCTCTTAACCGTCCACAAAATGAAGGAGTGTAGCAAAATATTACTAAGCAATGTTGTGTGATTTTTACAACATGCATAACCACAAGTAGTATATAGTATCTAGTTTTAATATAGTGATTGAGTTCAAGTATCACCCACAAGATTAGACCATTAATTTAGTTAAGTACCACAACTTCCACCTTATTTTATCTAAAGAAATTATACTATAAAGATGTTTTATTTAATTAACACTACTTCTTAGGAAATAATTTTCGTTCATCGATATACCATTTTATGGAAATAATTGATTGAATAAACACTCACTTAACATGCAATTTCTTAGGTCAAGAATGGAAAATTATTTACAAGGCCCCTTCCAAGCTCAAATAATTCTCATGATCATAGTTAAAATCTAACGTTCCTATATGATTTTTAAAGACCAAGCAAAATATTAAGCTCCTTCTCTAAATGCCTACCAAGTGAACTAACAACAAGAAATAGTAGAGGTTCTTAGAATCAAATACATTTATAATACCAAACTTGAACTATCACTACTTAGTAGTATTAGTAGCAAAATCGGGTCGAACCGCAAAGAGCCTTCTATTTAAATTCTGTAAGATAAATTTATCTAACGAAAGGAATAAATATGAGGAGTTTGGTTTGACAAGTAAACTAAATTGCAGAAAATAAAGTACAAAAAATAAGATAGTTTGGTGAGAAAAAAGGGGGGACAACAAGAGACTACCTCACCAATTAAGAGATGGTTGGGCTACCTATGGTTTTTAAAATTAAGGTGATCCGTCACACAAAACACAAGTATTCAACATAAGGCCCTTGCAACCACAGAGACAAGAAATAAAGTGCATAATAAAGTAGGAGAGTAACAAAGAAGTTTGGTAACATGGTTCAGTGATATACCACCTACATCTGAGGGCAGTATGCCCCAGAAAGATAAATTGACTAATATGAAAAGTCAAGTGTTTACAATGTTGTACTTATTTATAAAACAACGACAAACATAGTCACATGTAGAGCCTAACTTGTTGACCACCTTACACTCTCCTTAAATGTGAGACTCCTTTTCAATGGAATTTAGGCTCCCCCTAAGTTTGTGAATATTAGTAAATGATCACTTAGACTCCCTCTAAGTGTAAGACTCCCTCTCAAGTAACGATGTCTTAGGATTCTCCTAGCTATGAGACTACTTCTCACCAAATTGTTATCTTTCCACTTCAAATGAAGGCCTCTTCACTTAACCAACTTAGGTTCCCTCTAAGTTTGAGAACTTCTTCTCAATCAACGATGTCTTAGAATCCCCTTAAGGATGAGAACCTCATCTCGATCATAATGTCTTAGGTTCCCCTAAGACTAAGAAACTCTTCTCAAGACTGATTTAGACTTCATAACGAATAATTCATCAAGCCACAAAACAACATGTTAGACTTTTTGCTGCATCAGCAAAGAGGATTTGTTTTCCGGCCACAGACAACGTACACAAGCACTTACTTAATAATCAAAAGTGGCAACCCTAGCAAGACAACTTCTTCCTCCTTAAAAAAGCATAGGGAAAAGGAAAAACACCCCATTGAAATTATGCAGATCAGAAATAAGGGAAATATCCATAATGCAATAAAGTCACATGATATTTCAGAAAAAGGAAAAATAAGCATGCAGAAACAACAACCAGATAGGAGACATTGTTTGAAACAACCAGCACAGAAGGACAACAGTAAAAACCCAAGCACTCTTAAATAAAAATAGCCAATTCGAAACGCCAACCATCTCGTTCATCAATTTATCATAGGAATAAGATTACTTAATTTAAAGCTTGTTTAGTTGGGCACGATAGCGTCCCATGCTAACTGACACCCCCCGATTTAATTAATTAGACACCTAATTAATCCTAGACTAACCAAAATGTTGGTCACGATAGCGGTCCATACGTCTTGGTTAGCCGCATTAAACCTATGGGTTGAATAAAGACGCATAATCAAATTGCCCAAATTTTATTAACATTTTGTCTAGTCCTAAGGCTGATTATGAATGTGGTAAACATAGGAAAGATGTCATGAATTAACACAAACACAATCGAACCTATGTACTACTCATAGAATTAAGTTATCGATTCAATCAACTCACTTGCTCGTGGTAGAAATTAGAACAAGAAATATACAAACAGTAAATCAAAGGAACTCATGAACATTCCATACAAAATCTCACAAAAAAACATAAGTTGAAGCCCATCGTACCTCAAAATCAAAATCAGATTCCAGACGCCAAAATCTCCAAATACAAAGTCATTGCACCAAAACCTTCACCACCCCATAATATCTCATTTTCTTGATAACAGACATGATCTCGCTCCTTTTGAATGGATGGTTCAACATTCTAACCTCAACATCTGAGAACTTGGAGAAACCTTCAATAGTGCAAATTATGGCATCAAGCCTAAAATTCAACATTTGAAAGAGCTTCTAATTAGAATGATTAATTTCCCTTCAATTTGGTTTCTTTTCTTACGAGGTTTTGGGGAAGATATCAAGAACTAGAGGTGCAAACAAACTTCACTTATAGTTTATAAATTTCAAAGGAGAATCATAATAAAAGTTTATCGCGGTTTATAGCTAATAAACAATTTATAAATAGTTTAGCTCATTTTGCTATATTTGAAAACACACTACTAGAATTTTGGCCTTTCGTTATGGACGATATTTTTGCTTTCTTGATGGTCATGAAAAGAAACCATTAAGAAAACCATAATTTGGATGTTTTAAAATTATTATTTATTTAAAATTACATTTCTTGATGGTCTTAAAACATCAAGAAAGGTTTATATTTTTCTTGATGTGCATGTACATCAAGAAAAATATTTTTCTTGATTGCCGAGTATGTACGAAAAATACCAGATAATGAATTCCCGGTTTTTGGATTCGTTGATGGGCAAAAACCATCAAGAAATGTCTTTCTTGATGTTCACTGCCCATCAAGAAAAGAGATAAGTTTTTGGATTCATTGATGGTCAAAGACCATCAGGAAAATGCAACTCTTTCTTGATGGTCATTCATCGGCCATCAAGAAAAAGTCGAAAAACACATTTTATGCCGTTATGTTTTAGAAATTAAAAACTTTTCTTCTAAAATACTGTTAGCAATAAGATTAGAAAGACAAACAAATTGTATATTTAATGTTCATAAACCTGATTCTGAAATCCTAAAAATAAAAAATTAGATAGTTATGAATGGGGTATAACATTCAAAACTATATATATATTTGTTAATAAATTTAAAGACTAGACAAAATTAATTTATCAGTTGTGGGGGTTTTTTTTTTTTTAATTCAACGATGAGTAAAATAGGTGAGGATCGAAATATTGACAATGAGTGTAATAAATTAGAAAACTCTTTCTTGATGGTCACAAATTGCCCATCAAGAAAAAACCCAAAAAATAAATTCTAGGAAAAGCCTTTCTTGATGGTCACTAATTGGCTATCAAGAAAAAAACTCAATAAATAAATTCTAGGAAAAGCCTTTCTTGATGGTCACTAATTGGCCATCAAAAAAAGCCTACACCTTCTTGGTCCATATTTCCTTGATGGTCAATGCCCATCAAGAAACGTTTCTTATTAAAACCCTATTTACATTAGGGTTTGGAAACTCACATCCTCATAATCTGCCGCCGCCTCTCCATATCCATTCCTTTAAGTTCGCCGTCGCCAGAAGCATTAATCAGCTGTGGCGTTAGCCGTTTGTCGCCGATTCGTGAAGGATCGTCAACTGCCACCGCCACCGGTTCGTGGTCTCATCTATCCACCGGCGCATCTGCAAATCCATCTGCCGCCTCCTCGATCTTGATCATTCCGCCACCGCATCGTGCAGACACAGCCACCGTTGCATTGCGTAGATCCGTCACCGGTGCCACTCGTGCAGACCCGTCCGCCACCGTATTGCATAGATCCGTCACCGGCGCCACTCGTGCAGATCTGTGCCACAGCCGCATCGTGCAGATCCGTCGTCGTGCAGTTTCGTCTCTGCCGCCGCGTCGTGCAGTTTCGTCCCCGCCGCTGCGTCGTGCAGATCCGTCCCCGCCGCCGCGTCGTGCAGATTCACGAACCGCCGTCGCATCGTGCAAGAACTTCTGCCGCTGCATCGTGCAGGTCTGTTCACTGTCGCATCGTGCAAGTCAGTTCATCGCTGCCTCGTGCATATCCTTCAGTCGCCGCCTCCGCATATCCTTTCTGGCCGCCGCCGGTTCGTGGTAGTTTTTGGGTTGACCGGTTCGTGGTTCGTTGTAGCAACTTTGCACAACCGGTTCGTGGTAGTTTTTGGGTTCGCTAGTTCTTGGTAGCAGTCGATGTTCGTTCGCTGCTCGTCATCCGGTGCTTGTGAGTATTAAATTTTTGTTATTATCACTATGAATTCTGAATTTTTGTATTTTAATTTTGGTATTTGGTTGTTGTAAGATTTAGGTTTAATTTTCTTGTAAGCTAATAAAATTAATAACTATTCAAACACAATTAAGAATCTTTTGTTTATGTTTTTTTAGAGTATAGTGATGACAAACCAAAAATAGTTTTCTAAATTATTAGTGAGCATATAAATAATTCACTAAACTCAACTATCTACCAAGGTATAAAAAGAGGTGTGTGTTTGGAAAACGTGATAAAAGGGGAGGTTAACTAGATGAGAATTAGGATTAAATTCGAGTAAGTTTTGAAATAAAATTTTTTGAATCAATTGAGTCTGATTATCTATATTTCTTGTGTATAATGTATTATGTTAATTACTATAAGGTGGATGACTATTCTGCAGCTATGGTAGTCACTTATATGATGTGTTATAATTTTAGTTAACTTAAATGTGTACTTCATTATATTTCATTTTCTATAAGGTGGATGACTATCCTACAGCTATGGTAGTCACTTATATGATGTGTTATAATTTTAGTTAAGTTAAATGTGTACTCCATTATATTTCATTTTCTTATGTGTCCTTATTGTCTTATTAGTATAATATGATATGACTTATTCACTTCATTTGCTCAGGGTTTAACATAATGGATAAAACATGGATGAAAAAAGATAGATTATCTAACGAATACGAAGAAGGCATTGATAGTTTTATTGAGTTTGCTCAAATACATTTGAGTGGTAAAACTTTTATACGATATCCATGTGTTAAGTGTGGAAATTGCAAGATGTTGAATACTAAAGAAGTGAAAAACCACTTATTAATATATGGTATTGACATAAGATATGATAATTGGATATGGCATGGAGAAAATCTTGTTAGGTATTCTCCATCGAATATAATACCAAAATCAGACAAAAACCTTGACAAACAAGTGTTTAACGATGATTTTGATGACAACATTGTTGAGATGGTTGAAGCAACCCAACAACATAGTGTTGATGATCCCAAACAATTTAATAAGTTGCTTGCAGATGCTAAGAAACCTTTGTATCCTGGGTGTGAAAAATTGACTAAGTTGGGTACATTAGTCAAATTGTATCACTTGAAAGCAAAATTTGAGTGGAGCGATACTAGCTTTATAGAACTGTTAACATTGTTGAAAAGTACATTACCCGAAAATAACGAATTGCCAAAATCAATGTATGAGGCAAAAAAAATTTTAGTTACTCTAGGAATGTCCTATGAAAAGATTCATGCATGTCCCAACGATTGTTGCCTATACAGAAAAGAGTTTGCTGATGCATCTAATTGTCCTCATCGTAACGAGCAAGGTGGAAGAAGCGTAAGAACTCTTCTGAAGTGAAAAAAGGAGTGCCTGCTAAGGTTGTATGGTATTTTCCACCAATACCACGATTTCAAAGAATGTTCAATAGTTCGATACATTCAAAGAACCTAACATGGCATGCTAATGAAAGATTGGTTGATGGAAACCTACGCCATCCAGCTGACTCTCCATTTTGGAAATTGGTTGATCATTTATGGCCTAAGTTTGGAAATGAAGAGAGGAACCTTCGCCTTACTTTATCAACTGATGGGATAAATCCTTATAGCAAAATGAATAGTAAGTATAGTTGTTGGCCTATGATTTTGACAACATATAATCTCCCACCCTTGTTATGTATGAGACGCAAATTTATAATGTTAACCATGCTAATTTCTAGGCCAAAGCAACTGGGGTACAACATAGACGTGTATTTTGCCCCTTTAATAGATGATTTGAAAATTCTTTGGAATGATGGTGTACCATGTTATGATGGGTATCGACATGAAGTTTTCACATTAAAGGCAGTATTGTTGTGGACTATTAATGATTTTCTTGCATATGGTAATTTAGCGGGTTGCACAGTTAAAGGGTATTGTGCGTGTCCAATATGCAGTGAAAACACATCTGCCATACATTTAAAATTTGGAAAAAAGATGGCATATCTTGGACATAGAAAATTTTTATCACCTGACCATCCGTTTCGAAAACAAAAGAAGGCATTCAATAATGAAAAAGAACTTGGGATGGCTCCACAATCGCTATCTGGAGAAAGTATATTTGAAATGTTCATCAATAATGATTCTCCTTACAAGTTTGATTCGTCGAAAGATAAAAATCCGATAAGTTCTTTGCCCAGTTTTGGAAAAAGATTTCTATATTTTTTGAACTTGAATATTGGAAAAAGCTGCACGTTCGACATTGTTTAGATGTTATGCACATTGAGAAGAATGTATGCATGAATTTGATTGGTACCTTGCTTGACATCCCTGGCAAGACAAAGGATGGATTGCAGACTCGTCGTAACTTGGAACAATTAGGAATTCGTCCTAAGTTGGCGCCAAAGGTCGTGGGGAGAAGGATATACATACCTCCTGCTTGTTACACGTTATCCAAAAATGAGAAATGGGTTGTTTGTGATTCATTGTCAAAAATGAAAGTTCCTAAAGGATATTCTTCTAACATACAAAGTCTTGCGTCAATTGACACTTTAAAAGTGACAAAGTCCCATGATTGTCACGTGCTCTTGCAACAATTACTTTCTGTTGCACTTCGCAGTGTACTACCTAAGCACGTGAGAAATGCTATCACACGATTCTGTTCTTTTTTTAACGCTATATGCAGTAAGGTGGTAGACATTACACATTTAAGCGTCTTGGAGCACAAGATTGCAGTGATATTGTGTCTGTTTGAAAAATACTTTCCTCTGTCGTTCTTCACCATAATGATGCATTTAACTGTACATCTAGTCAGAGAAGTTTGTCTTTGTGGCCTGGTGTATCTTCGATGGATGTATTCCTTCGAACGTTACACGAAAGTTCTTAAGGGATATGTTCGAAATCGAAATCGACCGGAGGGTTGTATTGCTGAAAGGTATATTGTTGAGGAAGCTGTAGAATTTTGTACAGATTTTTTACACGATGGGATGCCAATTGGACTTGGAAAGGCAATGGACCGAGGTCAGATCGATGAAGTAGGATGACCTTCATCTGCAGCTTCACACATGAATCCCGAAAAAGAACAACTAATGCAGGCTCATTTGTATGTTTTGGAAAATACAGATGACGTACAACCTTACATAGAGTATGTTGACTTAATCTTAAGCTCATGTTTTTTACCATGTTGCCAATAATTGGATATTTATAACATTGGTGATGAATTATATGTCATTTTAGGAAACATATGAACCATTTGAGAAAATTGTATCCATCAAAGTCAAGGAACCAAAATTGGCTACAAGATGAGCATAATCGAACTTTCATTTCTTGGATTCGTGATCATGTATGCTTCGAAGGACGATGGCTATTGTATTTTGATTACATATTTTTACAAATTTTTAGTTTTATGCTTATAACTTATGCTTATACACTCATAGGTTGCTACAGAGCTTGAGTTACCGAACAACACAGTATCTGATACAGTGAGGTGGATATCACATGACCCTTCGCCTACTGTGATAACTTATGTTAGTTATATTGTAAATGGAATTTGTTACAATACAGAGAACCGCGATAGTGCTCGTAATGTGCAAAATAGTGGCGTTTGTTTAGTAGCGAAGGCAATGCAGATAGCTAGTGCAAAAGATAAAAATCCAATAGTGACGAACATGTCATTTTATGGCGTGATTCAAGAGATGTGGGAGTTGAATTATATTACTCTTAAGATTCTAATGTTTAAATGTAATTAGGTTGATAGTGTCAGTGGTGTCAGAACGGATGATTTGGGATTTAAACTAGTTGATCTTAAATGCATTGGATATAAGTCTAATTCTTTTATACTAGCATCACAAGTGAAACAAGTATTTTTTATCAAAGACCCAAGTGATACTCGATGGCATGTTGTGTTGCAACCTCCAAATAGGGGTTACGAAAATTATATAAACGAAGATGAGTTAGGTGACATAACTTTAAATTATAGTAGTTCTAAAAATGTCGTTGCTTCAAATTCATTTGAGGACATGGATGAAGATGATTCGGTCTATATTCGAAGTGACTGTGATGGCACTTGGATGGTCAATGATAATCTATTATAGATGGTATGACTTATTATAATGTGTTGGCATGTTGTGTTGCATTCTTTAAGAATTTGAGTGTTTCAATTAACTTAATTGATTAGTTTTGCTTATTAGTTACACTTACTTTTAGTCCACTAATAACATTTACTTTCATTGCAGGATACTTACAGATGGACACTAGCAGCGATGACCACGTCTCACCTAGTAGTGATGGTCATTCGTTAGAAACAGCACATGATTTGGAGACACCGTCTACCCGCCGATCGATTCGTGGTCCTACCACTATGATTCAACTACACAGATTAGATCGGATGCAGATCGGTGGGTTATTGAGTATAATGATCAAGGCCAATGGATTGGGAAAAATGCCACTAAAATGGTAAGTTACATTGGGACTTGTGTGAGGAACCACATACCAATTTCATATGCTTCGTGGAAAGACGTGCCATCAGAATTGAAAGAAAAAATTTTCGTGAGCATCCAGGTAACTTATATGTATTTAATGTTTAATTCAATAAAATATGATGTATTTGGATTTAGATATGTTTACATGTATGTTATTTTGTAATTTTCAGAAGTCTTTTGTGATAAACCCGAAATCTAAGAAGGATATTTTGATAAAAGCTGGGATTGCATTTCGAAACTTCAAAAATTGTCTAAGGAGTAAACACGTTGACCCATATACAGACATGTCAGAATGCTTGAAATTTCCTCCATCTGAGTATCCATCTATCGATCTAGCTGATTGGGAAATTTTTGTTAACCAAGCTCTATCAGACGACTTCAAGGTTAGTGTTATTAATTATTTTATGTTTGAATCATCAAATATGTTGCTTAATTTAACTTGTATTATGTGGAATGTATTGTAGGCACGTAGAAATTTGCAAAAAGAGCGGCGCAAACAATACAAATACAATCATAGAACATCACACAAAGGTTATGCAAATTTAAGTGAGGAGTTGGTAAGTTTTATGTGATAACAATTTGTTATTTACCAATAATTTATGATGTGGCGTTCTTCCAACTTTATTTTACTCATATATACTTGTAGAAAAAACAAGGAAAGTTGTCTACAACAGCAGATCGAGCCATTGTTTGGAAACATGCTCGACTAGGAAAAAATGGAGAATTTTTAAATAAAGACGTCGAAGAGGTTGCAGTGAAAATTGTAAGTTATTATCTAATGATTGCTTCTCTGTGAGTGTATGTAATACATTATAACTTGTTTGAAAATAAAATTTTATTTATTAAAATTACAGGATGAATTGTCCAAAGATTGTGTTAACTATGAAGGTTATTCAGATGATATATTGACCCAAGCATTGAGAACACCTGAACACCGAGGACGGGTAAGAGGTGTAGGGGGCTTGGTTACACCATCATTATACTTTTACAAACACATCCCAACAGAACCCACACAAACTTCAAAGAATGACGATCCAGAGACAATTTGGAAAAAGGAGAAAGTACTGATTTTGGATCAATATAATTTAATGGTTAAACGTATGCACGAGTAAAATTCTCAAACAAAGGTCGAAGAAACACGTCCAGTTGCACATGATCAACAAATCATATCATCGCCCACACATGAGGAAAAAATAGATCAGGTAAAAATTATATTTACATGATCAATAAGTTATTGTGTTGATGGATTATTTTACATTGATAATAGATTGACTGTTTGAATGTACATTTTAGGGAAGACCTTGTAGTCTTGCTGTTGGAAGTGTTGATAACATTGTGGCAGCAGGTACTATTTTCAAGAGAAAATGGTCTAACGAAGTAGTTTATGGAGTAACACTTGGGGTGAACATGTGCGGGTTCTCATTGAAGTTGTGGAGGACACCAACTCCACATTACCCATAGCTGTTGTTGGAAGTATTTATAGGATTTCTGATGCAATTGGATCGTATGTTCCATGGCCAAATCATTTGGTGGTTGTAGAAAAAGCAGAAAAGGTAAATTTTATTTATGAAAACATGAGTTATTCCATTTGAACATAAGTTATTTCATTTGTAAGTTCCGTTTAATGTTTAACATTTTTTGGAAAGTCACATAAGAAGCATTCTCAAGAGTTAGCTGCTTTAAAAGGAAAGAAACCAAAGGTCGTTGTGTCAAAGTTGCCAGCAGCGATACGATTTGTGCTAAAATTCGTGGAAGAGGAAATGGTTGATGAATATTTGCATATCCCAATTGATGATCAGATTTTTGGGTACCACTTCAACTTCTATATGATGAAGGATAGCATAAAACAATTATGTCAGATGGAGGAATTGACACTCTCAATTATAACGGGTTATATCGCGTATGTACAAATAACTAATCTGATTAGAAGTAACGATTTATTGTAACATTTCTAATATTAACATTTTTTTTTTATTATGATCTTAGATGTTTGGTAGCAGTCGACCCAAGTATATTAGAGGATTATGCATTTATTCATCCTGCGCAGATTTCAAGTAACTCAGGCACCGATGAACAACGTTCTACATTCTTATGCAATAGGTTGACCTCAACAAAGAATAAGTTGTTGATATGTCCTTATAATCCCGGGTAAGTTTAGAAAAATGATCATTTTAATAATTTTTTATTGATAAACATTGATTTATCTAAATGTTTTGAGTTACTTCTTTTATGTAGATATCATTGGATGGTAGTTGTCATCAATCTATGGAGTAATACAGTGTATTCAGTTGACTCCATAGGACTTGGTGTTCGTGAAGATGTGAAAACTATTGTCAATACGTAAGTAATTAAAAATATTTCACATTATGTACTTTCATTATATTAACAATCTAATATATTTTTGCGTTTGTTTTATTTAGGGCCATGAGAATGTTTTATGCTCGAACAAATACACGATCCCGACCTGTTATGTGGGTACCCGTTAAGGTAAGCATTTCAATTTCGATGTAATAATATTATATTTTAGATTACAAGATTTGGTTTATTCTATCATGGGCTGAAATATATGTGTACATATATAGTGTGCTAAACAACCGGACAGCACTGAATGTGGGTATTATACTATGAAGTTTATACACGACATAGTAACTCAGAGGAGCACAACAATTACAGATGTAGTATGCATTTGCTTAAACCATATTGTTTAACTATAGTTATTACACTTAATAGCATTGTTTTTGGCCATCAATCTAATATGGTTTGTTTACTTGTAGTTGACGAGACAAACACAATATAGTCAATTGGAATTAGACACAATTAGAGTTGATTATTGTGACTTTATAGGACGTTATATTTGAGTGTTATGACTCCACAGTTTGATATTAGATTTAGGGACGAAGTTTTTGGGCCGATAGGTTCAAGTTTGGTAGAGTATGTTGTACATGTTTCTATTCAAGATACTAACTTTTTGTACAAAAAAGTATTTTATTAGTTGATTAATGAAAATTATTTGATTCATTATGTTGTGGTATGATGTTTGGAGTATCTAGGTTGTTTGGAGTATATGCAGACTGCAGGTATAAAACAGTTTTGGGGTCGATTATAGGTCGATTGTGGGGGGTCATAATGACCTGATTCTTCTTCTTTTTTTTTTTTTTTTAATTAAATCGTTATAGTTGATGGCCAAAAAACGTCAAGAAAGGTAGATTCTTGATGGCCAAAAAACGTCAAGAAAAACACTACATTTATCTTGATGGCCAAAAAACGTCAATAAAAACGATCCTTCTTGATGGTCAATCTCCAATACTTGATGGCCAAAAAATATCAACACAATCCATTTCTTGATGGCCAAAATCATCCAGATATTGATTATCTTGATGTTTTTGGCCATCAAGAAAACATTCTTTCTTGATGATCAAGCTCCAATACTTGATGGCTAAAAAACATCAAGATAACCTATCTTGATGGACATGACCATCAAGATATGGTTTGTGTTGATGTCTTTTGACCATCAAGAAAACAACACTTTCTTGATGGTCAATCTACAATACTTGATGGCCAAAAAACATCAACAACCCTACCTTAATGGTCAAAATCGTCCAGCTAGGGATTGTTTTGATGTTTTTTGGCCATCAAGAAAAGGAACATTTCTTGATGGTCAAGCTCCAATACTTGATGGCCAAAAACCATCAAGATAACCTATCTTGATGGACATAACCATCAAGAAAGGGAGTGTGTTAATGTTTTTTGGCCATCAAGAAAACGATCTATCTTGATGGGCGGGCTTTCTTGATATGAGCTTTCTTAATAGTTTTTTGCCATCAAAATATGTCTGTCTTAATTTTTTTTTGCCATCAATAAAAGCCAAATTTGTAGTAGTGACAATACAATTTTAAATTTATATTGGAAGTAAAAAAGTAATAATCACAAAGTTTTTTTTGTTTTTTTCTCTCCTTCTCTCCCTTTAATTATTTAGCTTGGCTATAGTGTCATGAAAAACCAAATTTTTTATAGTGATTTGCTTCTCCCAACGATGTTCCTAGCATTAGGAGACAAAAGCGTTGGAAGAACCTAATTTTCTTGTAGTGTTTATTGTAATAATCAATGAGCTAAAAGCTAGTTCAATTAAGAGCAAACCTATGTATAACAAATCCCCTCTACAAGTTTTAGATTTCGAACTTGTTAATATGAGAGAGAGCAAAAAGTTGAAACCTTTCAAATTTGTCAAAACTTTCATATACATGGTAATTAAATTCACTTTACAAAAGAGCAAACATATCGATCATGGAATGGAATGAATGACCCACAAGGCCCCTAACCTTTTAAGATCTTAATAAATACACCCTCCTTCACCCTTCATCATGATGCTCCTCTATAAAACCACTTTACCATCCTCCATTTTCAAGACTCCTCATTATCATCTTCCCCCCCCCCCCCCCCCCCCAAAAAAAAAAAAAAAAAAAACCCCTTTTTCACCTTCTCCTTCCCCATCCTCCACAGCCAAAAATCTCCAAATGGGTCATCCTAAGATCATCAAGATGATCAGATTCAAAGACCTTCTCCTTCTTGCCCTCATCGTCTTCTTCGTTCTCGGTGCCGGGGTTTGCAGCTCTGCCTGCCGTCTGCCGTGCCATCGCGTGGCGGTTGCCGAAGCTCAAAAACATGAAGAAATGGGAGATGGGTCATTGGATGATGATTCAAAGGATAATGATCCTTATAGAATGTATGGTGATGTTCCAAGCCCTGGTGTTGGCCACTGAACAAAAGCTTCCATTTTCAGATCCATTATATATATACAAAGTGTTGGGAGATTTTTCAGACTTGGAGTAATGTTTGTATTTTCTCTATATATTTTTTTTCTTTTTTCTTTTTTTTTTTTTCCTTTTTTTCTTCTTCTTCTTCATAATTTTTTATGGGGGTTTTGGAAAGATTACAGTTGACGTTTTAGTGTAAATTAATAAATGAATACTGTGGTTTTTTATATTTATTGTTTCTAGCTTTAGTTTTCTTATAAAAAATTACAAATTTATTCCTATAATTTGAGTTTTGATTTGAGTTTTGAGTAAAGTTAGAATTTACTCCATCTACAATTTGATAAAACTTCATAAATGGTCTTTATAGTTTGATAAAATCCTTATCTCTTATATGTTATTTAGGAAGGTTTTATCAACCTATAAAACCTAAGTCTAATTATAAACTAAAACGACTAAATCTTAACTAATTTTTTTCAAATTAAAAAGACTAATTGCAATTTAACTTTTTTTTTTTTCTTGAGATGTTTTTTAAGTGAATTTTTGTATGTCATATAATAATTGTGTGCTAATAGTAATTTTGATTAATGGAAGGTTAATTATAAATTTAGTGTCGAAACTTTTATTATTTATAGATCAACTATTAACTTGTCTAATTATATGTTTCTTGAGGTTTGATTATCTGCTATTTTTATTTATTTCATTAAGGAAATGATAATAGTGATCTTAATTATTAGAAATTTTGGTGGGCTTACTACAGATATTATTGTTGGATTGGCGTGCCATATTGAACATTAGAATAGACTAATAAAAATATGATCTTGCTTAAGAGACATTAAGGTCATGTTTACTATTCTTTAATCAAAATTGCTCCAATTGTATAGATTTTTTTTATTATTAATAATTCACCTAATTAATATAGTTAACTAATTTTTGAAACGTATTTAAATGGATCATATCATTTATATTACGATTGATTGATTACGTTTATGGAGAAGTAAACGTGACCTAAATAATAATTTTAATTAGTAAAAAGATTGAGACTTGTTTTCGTTATTTTCTTTCTTCTTACATTATAGTAATTTTGATTAGTGAAACGGCTGAATAAATGTAATGTTGAAAGTTGTTTTAAAGACATGATTGATTTCTTTTTTTTAATCATTGAGAAATTATAATTAATTAAATTATATGAATTATTAATTGTCTCACAGTTTTGGAATAAATTTTAATTTATAGAAAAAAAACTTTATTAAATCTTTGAAATTTGAAATTAATTCAAAAAGTATCCTTTAGAAAGTTGTCCTTATAATAACGGATGACAAAAAGTCTACTAACATCATTTTACTCCTCGATTTCAATTGTATAGAAGATTTTAATATTGTTATTACCATTAATTATTTTATTTCAACTCAACAAAATATCATTTATACTCTTACAACATTATTTATTTTCAACTCAATAGAATATCATTTATACACTTACAACATTATTTATTTTCAACTCAACAGAATATCATTTATACACTTACAACATTATTTATCGAATCAATTTTTACATTGTATTTTGTCACGCCAATTTACATTATTAATGTTATAAATGATTTTAGGTATGTATTTAAATACAAAGTATTCTTTTATAAATTAACTTTTATAATTTAAACCTAAATAGAACTAAATTTTTCATATATTTTTTTTCTTTTTGCATTTTTATTTGGAGAGCATCAAAAATCCTAATTAAATCCAATGAGATTCTTTTGTGTTGTTCTCTTCCAAAAGGATTTTTTTTTTTTTTTTTTTTTAATCCATTTTTTCTTCCACCTAGGATTGATTATTTCATGCTTTAAATTGCAGATTGTTTGAATATTGTAATAAAGGTTGAAGAACATTTTTTTTTTTTGAAGAAAAGGTTGAAGTTATTCTATTGTTAATTTATATGCATGTTCAAGTATGTAATTTGAGTTCACTGATGTATACAAGAAAATATATGGCGAATTTTACTTTAATTTTGAAACTCAAGTAAGGAATAAGCAACAATTTTAGTGACGAAACTAAGGACCGTTTGAATTAATTTAAAAAATAAATATTTTTTAAAAATTCATTTTTATTTTAAGAATGATTTCAAAAAAAAAATAATACTAATGACTTCTTTCAAAATTACTTATTTCTTTCCAAATTACTTATTTTGAAATTAAACACTTGAAAAGTTATTCCAAACACACACCCTAAGTTTAAAAAGATTGATAAAAATTATAAGCAATGTGATATTATATGGGTTAAAATATTATTTTGGTATCCATTCATTGAAACTTATTCAATTTTAATCCATGTACTTTTAAATGTGCAATTTTGTAACGTCCCAAGTTTAGGAGGGAAATATGAATGAATTGAGATCACATCCAAAGAGATAGATCCTGAGGATATGAATGTATGATTAAAAAATGCTTAAACTAATTGAAAGTTATTACCTATACCAATAAGGTGCACTTTTCTTTTTAGTGGCTCAATCATAGAAACTCCAAAGTGAAGCGTTTTAGTGTCACGGTCATGCTTGTCCAGGGCGTGTTACCCGTGGCCGCATGCCCGCCTCAACCCCTTTTTATCATGCATGCTTTCACTTTATGTATTTCATTTTGCTAGTTAGTTTACTTTCCTAGTATTTTTCTTTGTAAGTGATTGCTCGCCACTTTGCATGTGCAAGGGAGACATTTCTAAAATTGTTATGGGGGTGAGACTAACCATCAAATCCTCATATCTGGAGTTGTGAGCTATAAAGTCGTTGTTGTCCCTTTTTGCTTTCTAGCCTTAAAACATATTCTAATTTCTCAAACATGCTTTCAAACGTTTGTGAAAACCTTTTTCTCTAAACCCGTTTTCTAAAACCATTTTCTCTCGAAACGGGGACGGAGGTTACGAGAAGCACTCGGTTTGCCGTAGGCGATCAGAATTTGATCAGGCTAACTTGTTCGTGAGTTAGAACAAGTGCCGCACAATCGTTTAGCGAGGCGCAAAGTTGTGATTTTGACACTTAGCATGGAGTAATTCTATGTTGGGTGTACCTTTCTTTTCGGTGGTTAAAAAAGGATTTAAATTAATTGAAAGTTACTACCTATACCAATAAAGTGCATCTTTCTTTTCGGTTGTTCAATTATAGGAACTCTAAAGTGAAGTGTGTTTTGCTTGGAGCAATTCTATGTTAGACTTGGGTGACCTTCTGAAAATTTTCCTAGGAATGCCGGTGAAAGTTTTTTAATCAAATGATGCAATGAGTATAAAATAAGTAATATGGAAAAATATATTTTTAGTCCCTAGGTTTTAGCTTTAGTTTCTATTTAGTCCTTAAATTTTGAGTTTTTATTCAATTAAGTCTATAGGTTTTGAAATATTACAATTTTGTCCTTGAAATTTAAGTTTTATTTCAATTTAGTCTCTATGATTCAAGATTTACACTTAATTTTTTTACTAAATACTCATTTTCCATCTTCAATGTTAATGTGTATTAATTAATTTAAAATAATTATAATATTTATAATTAATGAAGTTTCACTATTTTCATTACTATTAAAATTTAAATTTAAATGTAACTTCATGACAATTAAAACTAATTAATAGACATCAATGCCAATGACCGAAAGTGAGTAATATTGAATGAAAATTGAGATTAAAATTGTAAAATCTTGAGACTTAGGAACAAATTTGAAACAAAACTCAAATCTTTGTGGTAAGATTATAACATTTTGAAACTTAATGACTCACTTGAAACCAAACTTAAAATTTAAGAACTAAACGCATTTTGTAACCTAGGGACTAAATAGAAATTAGACCCAAACTCTAGAGACTACAATGTTTTTTTTTCCCTAGTAATATTACAAACGTTTATTCACCTTCGTGATATTCAATTTTTTTTTTTAATTTCCAAACATTTTTTATATATAAAACAATTAAGTACAAAATATTATAAAATTAGAATAAATAACATTTTTAGACTTCAAATTTTTATATAAATTTTTGTGCTTTGATTCTCTGGGATCTTTTGGCAATGCTCGTAGGTTTACACACTCCAAAATATTTTTTTCTTAAAACTCTTTTTATTAACTTGATGTTCATTTTAAAAAACTTGTGTATTTTATTTCATCTTTTTGAAAAGGGATTCTATAGATGTCAATTTACCATTAAGAAAACTAAGAGAGGTGAATAAATTTGAGGGCAACTTTGTAAGTTTAACATTCTTTGAATTTTTTATTCACATTTTAGATTCATTTTTAAACATGAAGTGTTTTTTAATAGGTCAAAATCATTTTAGGACCACTTTCTTTTATAACACTTTAAACTGATGATTATTGAGAAAAAAAACTATTTTAACCAATCTAATTATTTCAAAAGTATATACATATGTATATGTTTGTTTGTCAGTACATGCAGAGTTAATTCAAGCACACTCTAATTTTTATGATTGAGAGTACGAAATAGGGACGGATCATACACTAAAGTTTTGATAGAGAAAAAAAAAAAAAGACTTTTCTATCTTTTTAATTAAAATAAACAATGCTCTAAATTTTAATATGATTGGCTACTAAAAAAAATCCCCAAAGGGTAGGGTTGTAAGAAAACTCAAAAAATGGAAAAAACCACTTAAACAGATTAAAACTGCTTGTCGGTTCGTTGTTCGGTTTGGCAATTTCGAGTTCAAAACAGAGTAATGTTTTTAAATGCAAAACTGCTGGAAATATTTTCAAATATAACAAAATGTTATTGTCAATCAATGATAGACATTGATAGACTACTATTATCTATCACTAATAGATAGTGACATCTTGCTATATTTCTAAATATTTTGGCTCATTTTGCTATATTTGAAAATAGCTCTTCAAAGAATATAAAACCGAATTATTTTGGTTTGGGTTCGGGTTCAGCAAAAAAAAATGATAGAAAACCAAGTCGATCAATAAGAAGTATATAATAAGGGTTCATAGTTGTTTCAAAGATCGACCTTAGTTGGATTAGTGAATAGGCTCTCTAACATCCTTTTGGTCGTGAGTCCGAGACCACATTAACTAAATAATCAGTTCAATTTTGACTTCTTGCAAAAATTGGATCAAACCAAACCACTTACACCTTTACGATAAGGAAGTACGTATTATTTTTCTATCCATAGTGGTTTTCTTTTATGTCTCACTTCCTTCTGTTATAGGACATTGGTCCAAGTGCTAATGTGTGTTTCAATTAGTTCATTATTGGTTCATATATCTAGTTTGTTCGATGAATGGATAAAGGAAGCATAAATAAATAGAAATAGGGAAGACTAATGAGTGTCAAAACTTTAATCCGTGTTCCCCTTCACACATGAAGGTTTTAGGTTGAACCAGAACTACATGTATTACTATAAAGTACGGAATTTTTTTTTTTATTATTATTTTTTTTATTTTAGGTCTAGTTTCAAATTTTAAGTTTGGTTTTAACTTAGCCTATAAATTTCAAAATATTATAATTTCACCTTCGAGATTTGAATTTTGTTTCAATGTGGTTTCTATGTTTCAAAATTCATACGTTTAATCTCGATTTTTCTATAAATACTCACTTTTTCTTTAACAGCAGTTTCTATTAGTTAATTTGAAAGAATACTAACTAATAAGTTTCACTATTTCTTTTATTACTATTAAAATTGAATTTAAATTTTCATTACATAATTTAAATAGATTAATTAATAGGCATTCATGCCAAAAACTGAAAGTGAGTATTTAGTGAAGAATTAAGATTAAAATTATAAATTTTGAGACCTATGGACCAAATTGAAATAAAACTCAAATATAAAAGCAAAATTGTAACATTTTAAAACCTATTGACTAAATTAAAACTAAACTCAAAACTTAACTAAAGGGTAATATTTTGAACCCTCATAACCGAATAGAAACTAAACTCAAAATCTAGGAACAAGAGAGAGGTATTTTTCCTGATAAATTACAAACAAAAAGTATATCAACATATTCAACAAACTTAAGTGAAAATGATGTGACATAAATCAATTCTTGAATTACCTTTTCAAAAACATTTTGCAACTTTTCTAAATTTATTCAATAACTTTTAATGTTTACTAGGGTACATATTCTCTCACACAAATAAGCCTTCTTAGTGCTTTTCTCCATAATCCATTCTCATATCCAACGGCAAACAGAGTGCATGTTTAAAACTGACCGTGGTCATATTTAAAATTATTTGAAATATTTTTTATTTACTCAAAATTAATTCAATATTTCATTTTACACTTGTAAATATAATTTTTATATTATTAAAATTAGTTTAAAATAAATAAAGATATATTTTTTGAAAATAAAAAAAATAATTTTAAGCATTTCAAAATCACTTCCAAATGCCTTTTAGATATTATGGCCCTTGCAAAATTATTGCCAAAATCATATATTTAAGTCTATCCTTCTTAGAGGGGCTTAAATATAGTCTTTTTTCAATAAATAGGAAAAATAGGGAGATTTGAATTTTCAATTTCAAGAGAAAAATTAAATGTTGATTACCAATGAATTAAGCTTATATTCGAGCTACAGGCCTCTTGGTCATTTACACATATCATGTAAACTCTTAACTTGTCCGTAGTTATGCTAACTTTTATGTTGATTTTGCTATTGTGGACTTAGAAATTTTTTTCTCATTTAGGGTGAAGGATGCATGGAAAGGAATGTTGTGTGTAAGACATGGAAGATGACCTTAGTTTCAAGGATGAGGCTTGCACCATGAGTCTAGGCGTTGAACTTGTTGAAAGGTCATCTGAGTGTTGAAGTGTGGCTTGAGCAGGCGGCAAGAGTTGTCCAAGCCATGTGAAGTTGGGGACTGAAAGGAAGGACCATGCATATAGGAAGTCTATGTTTAGTAGGCATTGAAGGGTTAAGTAGGCATGGAAAATTTGTGGCATAAAGGTGTTTAGGAGAAGCCAAGAATCTCTCAGTGTTGATGTGCAAGGTGTTGAGAAGATGGACCAAGGGGTAGGCGTCCAAGTCTTCTCTAATTTTGGTAATTATGTTAGTTTAATTAATTAAGAATAATTATGTGGCGAGCTGAAATTTAAGGTGGGATTTTGGAAGCAAAAGGTAGCAATCAATTTTGTTGCATGAGGCTCTCAACTAGGGGTATAAATAGAATTTTGTGAAGAAGAAAACGGTTTGCTAATTTCACTCGTGCCAAAGGGGAAATTCTTCGACCAAACCCTCTCAAATCAGTCTAGTTGATGTGTGAGGGCTGCCAGAGAAGGATTGCAACGATGAAGGCTTGAAACTTAAGGAAAATTGAAGGTTGTTCGTGTTGTCCAGTAATATTGAGCAAGGATGGAAGATTGGATTTCAAGCTATACAAGAGGAATTTGAAGGTCAAACTTGAAGGTAAGTAAGTTAAGAGACCACTTTTGAGGTTTATGGAAGAAATTTGCATAAAAAATGATTGGAGATGTAGATTTTAATGGCTGAAAATGTAGGTGGTGTTGTGGAAGCTATTGGGTGGTTGTTGGCCGAAGGTTGAAGAAGATTGGCGTGGAAAGTGGCTGTTGGTGGTTGTGGCTGTTGAACTATCTTTAGAGGTTAATTGAGGTGTGGACGGCAAATACAAGCAATATAGGCAGACATCGACAAGGCAGCGACATGTATGGCTGAAGGGGCCAATGTTGGATGCTGAGTAGTTGGATGCCCAACCGTGTAAGAGGTCAACGTCGGGTGTGTGCAAGGTCGACGCCAGCAATGAGCATGTGCGGGAGTTTTCGCCCAGTGTGAGTGTTTGCGTGCATGTAGTTGTGTGCTTGTGGGGGAGTTGTCGCACAATGGGATGTCTGCAGGCGTGCGACTGTGCAAGTGAGTGGAAGTGTCGTACAAGACAGTGTCGTGGGCGTGAGCTACTGGACCGTGGGCAAGTGCTGGCTAAGTTACACGCCTAGTTGCAACACATCCAATTAAAGGAAATAATTAACCCAATTGGTGGGGATGATTCATTTCAAGTGTAAATTTGGTCTTTGAGACATAAAAGGCTTAAAATGTGATTAAAGGATTTTAAGAGATGTCTAATAAAGGAAATGAATATTGTTTTTAAGACAAAAAGAATTGTGGAAGGTCTACAGACCAAATCAAAAGAGTAAGTGGCAATTTTTTTTTTTTTTTTTTTAAGTTCAATGGATATGTTTATTTACTTCTTAATGTATGGGCTTCTTAACGCATGATTTATAAAGGATTCTATGTTCATTAAGTATGTTGTCTTATACGGTTAAAGAGCATGATGGGTATGTGTTTAATTTCAACGCCTAGTAATGTGTAATTGTATGTGATAGATGTTTCCTAGTAAATTGTCACGTGTCAAAAACGCCCTCCAAATTTTGAGACCAACGGGCGCAAGTTCCCTTAGCAACACCAAGAGGAGACCTTGACAATGGCGACATAAGCCCATCATAGATGCCCATGCGTGCACCAAGCCCCGCAAGCACGCTTGGCCCCGTGTGCACAACATGATGGTGTTGCGCGTGTGTGAAGGATGTGCGCGCCCATCGGCAAGGTCGTGCACTCCCCACACATGTCCTAGGCATGCACCCCGTGACAAGCACTGGCGTGCGTCCCCCAGCAGATGCAGGCGCACCACGATAAGAGTGTGTCTATCGGCATACTAAGGCGTGCTCCCTTCGACAAACTCAGGAGCACGCCTCACAACCCAAGCACGCATCGGAAGACCTAAACCCGGCAAGTCTCCAGACAATCCTAGAACCTTCTAGGAGACTCACGACACACCTAGAGAACACGACAAGCCTCTAGACACGATTAGAAGGTACTAGAAGCCTTTTGAAGGACCCGACAACTCTAGAAAGCTCTGAACAGGCCCCGAAGGCGCTAGGCTGTGCAGGAAGAGACCTGATGGGCTAGAAAACTCCCGACTACTCTAAAAGGGGCGCAACACTGTCAGAGGCATCCGGATAGCTCTAGAAGCTTCCCCGACAGTCGAACATGCCCAAGTAAGCATTGGAAGGGACCCAATAAATCTAAAGACCTTCAAGCCAACTCTTATACATATTTTGCCACACATGTATATATGTAACCGACTTAGGCTGACTAGATTTATCTAGAATACTCCATAACCGACATTGTAAGTCAGTCATGGAAGGTATGGCGGTGCAATGGCCTCTATAAATAGGCAAGAGGCCCCATTTGTGAATCACTTTCAGCCGAAGTGTAAATCTAAGCATTCTTTCTCTCCAAGCTCTCTTGATCTCTTTCTCTCACCCTCTTAAGTACTTTGTTGCCCGACAAACCTCTCTAAGGCTTACTTGGCACCCTTTGACACCAAGTGTCGCACGTTTGGTTGATCAAAAATAACGACCACGTGACAGGTGGTATTAGAGCAAAGGTTTTCATGGCATCTAAGAAAGGCTACAATTCACTTGTTGACCTACAATCTGAAATGCCAGCCACTCGAGGACGAAGTGAGAAGCGTGTCCCGCCCAAACACATCAAGTCGAAGAGCTCGGCTATAAAGAAACAATTGGAAGCCCGTCTGACCACATTTGAGCAGATCGTGGGCGTATGCAAGCCATGATTGGCAAGCTGAGCGACGATTACAACGAGCTTGTCCAGGAGAACATTAAAGTGACGAACATCGTCAAGAAGCTCATTGAAGACCTCGGACAATCATTCCAATGGGAGGTAAGGGCCTTATCCACTAAAGTATCTGATATTCGAAATTGCGTGGAAGGCGAATTGAAGGAGCTTTGGCAAAAGGTGAGCAACATTAAGGGACAGTGTCAAGCTCGCCACAAGGCTAGTAGCCCAGCATCTACTAGCTATATGTCCGCTACGCAAGGCACCCTTAATCTTAAAGTCTCGAAGCCTGACACCTTCAATGGTGCTCGCAATGCCACAATTGTTGACAATTTTCTATTCGGGCTAGAACGATACTTTGATGCTCTAAGTGTGAGTGACGATAATGCCCGCATTAACAATGCCCCGACATATTTGAGAGACTCTGCTCAGCTATGGTGGAGGCCCAAGCATGCTGAGCGAGAGAAGGATCAGTGCAGTATCCACACATGGGAACAATTCAAGACAGAGCTTCAGAAGCACTTCATGCCCCATAATGCGGAGAATGAAGCTAGAGGTAAGCTTCGACGCTTGAGACAGATGGGAGGTGTCCTTGACTACGTCAAGGAATTTACAACCCTTATGCTCGAGGTGGAGAGTCTGCCCAACAAGGATGCTCTCTTCTATTTCAAGGATGGGTTGAAAGATTGGGCCTACGTAGAGCTTGATCGACGAAATGTGCGGACCCTCGATGATGCGATAGCTGCAGCTAAGGGCCTTGTCGACTACTCGGCCCAAAAGGGGAAGAAGTCTGGTCCGAATGAGAATGAGCAAGACAAGTAGGGACAAAAGAAGGAGCATGGCCGCAAAGATGGGAGTAAGGGCAAGCCCTTCAACGAAAAACGCAGCAAGGGTCCCAAGGTGAGTTCTCCAAACCTCCTAAACCTTGCTTCATATGTGATGGGCCTCATTGGACTAGGGAGTGTCCAAACCGCAAGGTAATGAATGCCCTTGTTGCTAACTTTCGAGAGGCCAATAATGGGGCCACTGAACCAGAAGATAATGTAGGCTCAATCCAACAAATTAGCCCCTATCGAACCTTTTCTCTCCAAGAAAGATAGAAAACAAGGGACTGCTATACGTGGATATTGCGATAAAAGGCAAGCCCGCCACATCTATGCTAGACACGAGAGCCATGCATAACTTCATCGATGAGAAGGAGGCACTAAGACTTGGCCTTGACATTACACAGGAACAAGGCACAATTAAGGCAGTCAATAGTGAGGCCAAGCTAGCAGTAGGCATCGCAAAGGGTATCCCCTAGAAGATAGGGCATTAGCGAGGTACGTTAGACTTTACCGTTGTGCCCATGGACGATTTCAATATAGTTCTTGGAATCTCCTTCTTCAAGAAAGCTTTGGCTTTCCTTATGATCCTTGATGATCACAAAATAAGGGTCATTCCCTTAAGAAACGGAGAAAGGATGAGGGACCCCATGTTGTCGGCTCTCCAATTCAAAAAGAGACTCGGGAAGGACACAAGCTACATTACCTCGGTTAGAGAACTTCAAGATGAAGAAGAGAGTCACGCCAAGCCGACCTTGCCAAAATACATCGAGGAGGTACTTGTCGAGTACAAATATGTTATGCCTGCCAAGCTCCCGAAGAAGTTACCCCCACGACGAGAAGTAGACCACGAAATAAAGTTGGAGCTTGGCGCAAAGCCTCCAGCCATGGCTCCCTAACGAATGGCACCACCGGAGTTAGAGGAGCTACATAAGCAATTGAAGGATTTACTTGATGTCGGCTACATCCAGCCATCAAAAGCCCAATACGGTGCCCAATGCTTTTCCAAAAGAAGAAGGATGGATCTCTTAGGCTATACATCGACTATAAAGCAATCAACAAGATCACTGAAAAGAACAAGTATCTCATACCCCTAATCGCCGACCTCTTTGATTAGCTTGGGAAGACATGATGCTTCAGCAAGATTGACTTGTGCTCGAGATACTACCAAGTGAGGATTAAGGTAGGAAATGAGCCCAATACTGCATGTGTGACCCACTATGGACCATATGAGTTCCTAGTAATGCCCTTTGGTCTCACCAACACCCCTGCCACATTTTGTACCTTAATGAACAAACTATTTCATCCTTACTTGGATCAATTCATGGTCGTCTACTTGGATGACATTGTGGTATATAGCCAAACCATTGAAGAGAACGTTGAACACCTCCACAAAGTCTTCCAAGTGCTAAGGGAAAATGAGTTGTACATCAAGCTAGAAAAGTGCTCATTTGCCCAACTCGAGGTGGAGTTCCTTGGTCATTGGATCAAGGATGGCAAATTAATAATGCATCCAGCCGAAATAGAGGCCATCCAAAAATGGAGTCCACCCACTAAAATCCCCGAGCTAAGGTCCTTCCTAGACTTCGTGAACTATTATAGACGGTTTACTAGGGGATACTCAGCAATCGTCACCCCCTCACCAACTTATTAAAGAAGAGCCAACGGCGAGAGTGCCAGCAGGCCTTCGAGAAACTAAAAGAGACAGTTCAGAAGGAACCAGTCATCGTGTTGCCGGATCATATTAAGCCCTTTGAAGTACACATGGACGCCTCTGACTTTGCTATAGGAGGATTGCCGATGCAATAAGCACATCCTATCACCTATTAGAATCGCAAACTTAATCACACGAAGAGGTGATACACGGTCCAAGAGAAGGAAATGACCGCCATCGTCTATTACCTGCGGACATGGCGCCACTACTTACTCGGAAGTAAGTTCGTGGTGATGACTGATAACATCGCCACTAGCTACTTCCAGACATAGAAAAAGTTGTCACCCAAACAGGCATGGTGGCAGGACTTCTTGGCGAAGTTCGACTTTCAACTCAAGTATAAGCCAGGAGAGCAAATGTTGTGGCTGATGCCCTCTCAGCCGCAAGGCTGAGTTAGCGCCCATTGTTGCCAGTGCGCCCCAAAACTGATTTGTTGAACACATCAAGGAGGGGCTACAACAAGACAAGCTAACCTTGAACTTGATGAAGCTGGCTAAGGAAGGGAGGACCCGAACATTTTGGGAAAAATATGGCACCCTCCTCACTTTGGAAAACCAACTCTTTGTGCCTAAATGGAGGAGTTTACAGAAGGATATTCTGAAGGAATGCCATGACTTTTTATGGGCTAGTCACCGGGAGTGAATCGCACCCTCCCCCTTGTCCAAGACAAATACTATTGACCGAGGATGAAAGATAATGTTGAAGTGTATGTACAAACCTGTCTCATTTGCCAACAAAACAAGGAGGAAGAACAGCAATCGGCCGACCTCCTTAAGCTACTGCCAATAGTCAAAGAGCCATGGGAGAGTGTCACCATGGATTTCATAGTGGTGTTGCCCAAGTCCAAAGGCTTTGGTAGCATCATGGTGGTTGTCGACCGATTCAATAAGTACGATACTTTTATCCCTTGCTCAGCAAACGTGAAGGTAAATGAAGTAGCTTGGCTCTTCTTTAAGAACGTGCTGAAATTATGGGGAATTTCAAGGAGCATCATCAGTGACCAAGACCCTAGGTTCACAGGAAAGTTTTGGCGAGAGCTCTTAGATTGATGGGGACAGACTTGATCTTCTCCACTAGCTTTCATCCCTAAAGCGATGGCCAGACTGGAAAAGTAAATGCCCTGCTAGAGCAATATCTTAGACACTGTGAGTGCCCACCAAAGAAATTGGGCAAAACTACTCGATATTGCCCAATTCTCTTATAACCTCCAAAAGAGCGAGTCCACGGGGAGAAGTCCCTTCGAAATCGTGAACTGGCGACAGCAAAACACGCCCACTGAGTTAATTGCTCCCTACTCAGGCCCAAACCCTTCGGCATATAAAAAGGCAAAAGAATGGAAGGAAGAACGAGACATAGCAAGAGCATTTCTACACAAGGCAGCCAAAAGAATGAAAAAATGGGCCGACACCAAGAGACGCCCCAAAGAATATAAGGAGGGGGAAATGGTGCTAATAAAACTACTACCTAGCCAATTCAAATCTCTTCGCAAGATGCACAAGGGGTTGGTCAGGAAATATGAAGGCCCATTTCCTATTCTAGAAAGGGTAGAAAAGGCAGCCTATAGGGTGCAATTAGCACCCAAGCTAAAGATTCATAACGTCTTCCACGTAAGCATGTTGAAACCCTTCCATCAAGACGAGGAAGACCTAGAACAAGGAGTATCCAAGAGGGCCCCAACAGGAATAACAACCGACTATGACAAAAAAGTTGAGGCAATCTTGGCGCACCGGAGGGTAAGCCGAAAAGGAGTCCCGAGTCACACTGAATACCTAGTCAAATGGCAAGGAATCCTCAAGACAGAGACCAATTGGGAAGGAGAGAAACAACTGTGGCAATTTTCAGAAATAATAGAAGAATATTGGGAGCAACTATGTGACGAGGGCATCGCAAGTGATAACTTGTAGAAATACAAGTTATTATAGTCACTATTTGAATTAATTAGAGTAACTTTAGGGCTAAATGCATGATTTTGGTAGTTGAATTATGTAATATGTATTATCATACGTTGGCACCATTTACAAAAGAAAATACCTGAAAAATATATGAGCTTTTCTGTTCTTAATGCAGAATTAAGAAGAAAAGAAGCACAAATAACCCAAGCACCAGAGAGGAAGCTGCTACGAGAACAAAAGAAGTGGAAACCCATGCGTCAAGACCATTCGTTGGGAAAAAAAGCAGATACAGAGCCTATGCTATAGCTGTCATGTCAATATGCAAAAGGATTACATGTTATCAGATCATGGCAGCTGACGATGTGAAAAGTCTGCGCAGCAGGGCATGAAATTTAATACAAAGGTGTTAAGTCATCATGAGTTCACCTTTTTTACGCCTATAAATATTTCAAGGCTTCTCCATTCAAGAGAGAAACAAGTTCAAGAGGCAAAAGCTCTGCACAAATTCTCCCTCACCATAACCAGTCTCCATTTCAAGGTCTTCAGTGAGAAGGATTTTGAGAAATTTCAGAGTCATCTCCCAATGAGTGAGAACCTTCACCCTATGTCATTTATGTATCAGATAGCAACCATCTCAAGCCTCCATGAAGCAAGACATTGCTAGTGGCGGCTTGACGTCTTCCATTTCTGTTCAATCTTCATTTCTCTCCTTCTTACTTATGTTTTGTTAATGACGTTCGAGAGAATGGTTTATTTTCTTAATATAAGTTCGATTGACGATTATCTTCCATTCATTTCCATATTAAATACTTTACATCATGTTGTTTGAATGTTGAATGAGTTAGATGTTAGAAGCTAGTTTTTCTTAAGCAATATTAAGTATGTTACATCTTGATTAATGCATATCATTAGCTTGCATAGCTTTGTCTGACAAACAAATTTAACAAGCATGATCGTCTAGCTTGAGAGAGTACATGGTTAATCTTTAGCATTTATCAAGACTAGATGAGGTTCAGAGATGTAATTCATCTTTTGCCAATGCAAATTTACCATGTGTCTTAGAGATAAGATTAATGTGGCATCGAAACATAGAGAGATAGATTCTCAAACCCAAAGTTTGTAGGTATGGAAATATACTTAGATATGCTTAAGTAATAACTAGCTCCTGCGTTAACTTTACTATTATCGCATGGTTCCACCATCATTCTCAACGCATGCTATCTGACTTTAAATGACATTTGAATAACATTCTTCGCTTCCACCTCACATTGTTAATTGTAGGAAATTTTATTCATTCTTTTTGTATAGTTTTAGGTACATACAATTCTTGAACATAATACCTGTATAGTCACCGTATAGTCTTTGTATCTAGTCTCAACGCCTAATTTATTACAAATCTCTGCGTTCGACCCTGGCTTCACCAGGAAACCTATAGAAGCTTATACTTGGGCCTTTATAAGAAAACTTGCTTATTAATGATCATACTTGAGTAATTCTCGACGCAAATTTCTACGGAAATTATAACATCTAATCCACTTTATGCGCAACAAGTTATGAGCCAACAGCAAGCTTGAATGGGGGAGGGTGTCACGTGTCAATAACGCCTTCCAAATTTTGAGACCAATGGGCGCAACTTCCCTTAGGAACGCCAAGAGAGGACCTTGACAATGGCGGCATAAGCCCATCGCAAATGCCCATGCGTGAGCTAAGCCCCGCAAGCACGCCAGGCCCCATGTGCGAAACATGATGGTGCTGCTCGTGTGCAAGGGATGTGCGTGCCCATCGGCAAGTTGGTGCACTCCCCGCACATGTCCTAGGTGCACACCCCACGACAAGCACTCGCGTGCGTCCCCTAGCAGACGCAGGCGCGCCACAATAAGAGTATGTCTATCGGTAGACTAAGGTGTGCCCCCTTCGACAAACTTAGGAGCACGCCCCACGACCCAAGCACGCATCGGAAGGCCTAAACCCAACAAGTCTCCAGACAACCCTAAACCTTCTAAGAGACTCGCGACACGCCTAGAGAACCGGACAAGCCTCTAGATGCAACTAGAAGGTCAAGCAGGCTGCTGGGCTAGACAAGAGCCCATGACCATGTGCTCGACGTGCTCAAAAGATACTAGAAGCCTCCTTAAGGACCCTAATGACTCTAAAAAGCTCTGGACAGACCCCGAAGGCGCTAGGCTGTGCAGGAAGAGACCCAATGGCGCTGGAGAACTCCTGACTACCCTAGAAGGGGCGCGACACTGCCAGAGGAATCCGAACAGCTCTAGAAGCTTTCCCGACAGTCGGACATGCCTAAGTAAGCATTGGAAAGGACCCGATAAGTTTAGAGACCTCCAAGCCAACTCTTGTACATATTTTGCCACACATGTATATATGTAACCGACTTAGGCTGACTAGATTTATCTAGAATACTCCATGACCGATATGGTGGTGCAAGGGCCTCTGTAAATAGGCAAGAGGCCCCATTTGTAAATCACCTTCAACCGAAGTGTAAATTTAAGCATTTGTTCTCTCTAAGCTCTCTTGCTCTCTTTTCTCTCGCCCTCTTAAGTACTTTGTTACCCGACAAACATCTCAAAGGCTTACTTGGCACCATTTGACACCAAGTGTCGCACGTTTGGTTGATCGAAAACAACGACCACGTGACAAAAGTGACATTAGTTAATGTATAGTGTTTCCAACACATGGTTGTACCTAAGTGATGTGTGTGAGTGACTCAATACTGAAGGACAAAAGAAAAGGTATATGGGCAATCCTGTAATTATTATGATTATGACCTGATACTGAAGGACAAGAAGAAGGTACTCGATAGCCTGTTGATGAGAAGGCCAATGTCGAAGGACAAATGAGAATGCATTGAGGAACACCTTGAGAACCCAATGTTGAAGGACAATAAGAAGGCATTTGGGAAACTTGAATAATAAGATTTTTTGGACCCACTTCGACACACAAATGGTCTTTGGAGCGTGTGTCAGGGTGTTAGGCTTTTGGGGGTATTTACTATGTGCACATAGGAGAAAAATTGACGTTAAGTGTATGAAGTTTACTCTACTTCAACTAAGGATAAATGAATGCAAATGATAAGGATAAATGAATGCAAATGATTATGTGGAAGTGATGTTAAGTAAACCATGTTTCTTTTGTAAGCTATTTAGCTATGGTAGCATGACCAAGGTTTTGATTTCTCCACGTTTTTACCTAGCGAAAGTTCCTAGTAGATTATATTAAGTTACTTAAGTGTTATTTGTCACTCACTAAGCATTTCAACTCACAATTTCCTATGTTTTTCTTATTCTCTAGGAAACTAGTGAGTTCACGGTGCTTAGCCTACTCCACCTTGTCCGCCCCGCTACACGTTCCTGAGTGGTCTAGATCCTTATATGAAATGAACTCTGGAAATGTCCTGTACATATAGATTAGGGTTTAGAAGGATGTAAACTTCAGCCTTAAGGTGTTGTAAATAAATTTTGGTTGTATATAGGCAATAAGCTTGCGACACTCTAATGGTTTAGCAAAGAAGTATGGAATGTATGATTATTTTTGTACTTAAAAATGTCTACCAGGTTAACAAGTTGCGTAAGCAAGGAAATAGGTTAGACAGTAAGTATCGTAAAAGGGTCGATACTTGTTGTTCTCACATCCCTACCTAGGCTAGAAGGTACCTTGAGTACGGGTGTGACATATTGTATGTTAGTTTTAATTTTTCATTGTTCTTTTAAGTTTTGTTGTTTTATCTCAGATATGTTGTAACTTTTTTTTTTTTTTTTTTTTGGTAGGACATTAGTATTAGTTAGAGGATGAAGGTACAAGTGATTTCAAGTTAGTCGAGGTTATCCTAGATTACACACATCGTACATATTTCTATCACAAATAATTTAAGGGATGATTAAAAGTATTTTTGTAATAATAATGTAGAAGATAATATGTTGGCCCCAAAATGCTAATTATCTAGGTCTGCCCCCTGCTCATAACATATATGGTCCTCTAAAAAGCAACCTACCATGTTTTGATGAAATTCTAAAGTTGAATAAAGGGTCAAGACATACACACATGACTATCAACGAACTTACATGAATCTTCTAACTTTTAAGATACATATGGACACTCTTTCTTGGTACCACTTCTTTAATAATACACTTTATGTGATAGGAATATTAACCACATCTTTCGGACTTTCATGTCAACACCAAATATGCAACAAGTTTGATTCAAACTTCACTCGAAATAACGTATTACTTAATTATCTAATATCATACAACGAATCTAATTTAAGTTTCATTGCTATCATGTTGTTAAGTAACAAAACTCTAACAAATATATATATATACCAAATTGGTCCAAAAGTACAAACTTAATTACTTCATCTACTACTCTTTTTTTCAGTTTTTTTCCAAATATTTTTATTAGAAAAATTCTTGTAAAAATATTACTCCTGATCAATTTTAGGAACACTCAAAATTGTATTGTTATTATTATCATTTGCAAAAGAAAAACTAAAAAATTATTGGCAAAATAGGGATCATCCAACATCTTAGATTCCACTTTGGATGCTCATAATGGGCCATGAGTAGTCCCCATTTCACTACACCACATAGAGAGATCTATTCATGGCCCATTGGGACCTTGGTCCATTATTTATTAATATATGTTTAATTAACTTATCTAGATCATAGCCTAAGACCCTAGAACATAAATAAAATTATAAAAAGAATATTATTATTAGTTACTAAGTTCGTCAAATTTATTCTGGTTGTTGTCACGTAGAGACAAAATATTTGAGTAGTCGTTGTAGTCAGCAACTATGCAAACACTGTAATCCTATAATAACTTCCTATAAAAACGGCTTGAAAATCGCTCTATTCTATAAATTCAAAAACTCCAATGAGAATGTCATCACAAAGATTATTTAATTCTATAACATCATAAATAAAATCATAAAATACGGACATCACGAAGTTGGAAAGATGTGTTTTTGATAAAGAATTATTTAATTAGAATGAGAGTAGAAAAGGCAAGAATTAATATTTAAGAAAAGTAATGATTGTTAATTTGGAGGTAAATAACTTAGTTGGGATTGAGCGGCTTTAAAGAACACTTGCCAAAGCTGGCCCAAACTATCAATCTTGTTCTAGAAAAAACTTTGGAGATTTGCTCCTCCAAAAGTTAATTTGAGTATCAATTCGCCTATTAGCGGTAGGAAGCCACTAAGAGAGGGTTATTGAAAGATGAATGTCGATGCTACTTGGTCGGAGAATGCTCAATGTGTGGTGGGACCGGTTGGATTATTCGTGATTGGAATGGCCGCTCAATTAGAGGTGGTTGCATCTGATATCTACTAGTCGGTCGGTCAAAGTCTTTAAAGCTAAAGTCGTTGTCTATGGTTTAAAACACAATAGGATTTCTTGGGATGGGGAGAACCGTCGATGGAGGTGGAATCAGTTTCAATCGAAGCCATCAAACTTTTGAATCTTGAGGACTCTGACTTTAAGTTTTTTTTTTTTTCTTTTCTTTTTTTAGGCTCTCTTTTTTGCTTTGTCCGTTTTTAGTTTTTGTAAATTTTTTAGGGAGGAGAACAAAGTTGCTCATAATTTAGTAACTTTGACTTCTTCTTATGGATTTTAAGCGTGTGATCTAAATAATCTGAAAATAACAAAGAAATACAACAAATATAGCTATAATAATTTATTAGAAAAAACATAATCTACGGAATTCAAAGTAATTAAAAATTAAATAAAATCTCTCTTTGATATTTATTTTAAACATGACCTTCCTATTTCAAATGGATTTAAAAATTAAAATCTCATATTTATTTCAAAATTTGAGAGGGGTAACACTGGAAAATATGTACTCATCATGCTGGCCCCACAACCAACGAGCAGACATTTTTGAGTGATTTCTCAAACTAGAAATCTTTCAAAAGATGCCCCCATCCTTAGTGATACATTGCAATTTCTCTTCAATTAACTTCTCCTTTTTACATAACTAACCAACGAATACAACTAGAAATTTAATGTGAGATCTTATTAGATCAAACTAGAAAATTATCCTAACTTTAGGGTTTTTGCGTGGTGTTGGTCTGAAAGAGACAATTCATTATGCCGTGAAATATTTTTTAAATAAAATTAAAAATTAATAATCCAACCATCAACTTAGTCAGCAAGCCACGCCAGCATTTAAATAATTTACATGGACAAATCTATTAATTTAAATAGTTTTGTTAATAAAGAGGACCTTTTAAACCTATTATTGAATTAAGGACTAAAATGACTAATTTGAAACTTCAGGAACCAAACACACTTATTTTAGAAAACTCGATGACTAAAAAGGTATCTCTCTCAAAATAATTCTAGACGTTATACTTTTAACAAAATCAACTAGTATCTATAAGTTTTCACGTGGTAGAATAAATTAAAAAGGATTTTAGATAGATTATAATGTAGCAAAGTAAAATCTTTCAATGTGGGACGAACTCCTACCATTCCGTGAAAATAATTTTTAGTTTTTGCTTTGGGCCAAACACCTAAAATGATTCCTAACAAGATTATTCTATAATTCTATAATTGTTGTGTACACTTGCAAACAAATGGGTCTTAATCTTCTCTTCTTTTCTTTAGTTACTTTTGATTTATTTGGTGAAAGATATAATGTGATATCAAAATTTTGTTATAATTTAATATTTCTTTTTTTAAATAATATAGTTTTAATTCAACTTAATAATGGGCAAAAATTTGTTTAAAAAATGAGAACATACTTCCTCCAATCTTGGGGCTTGACAAAATGTGGCAAGCACCTGCCTCGGCCTTTCATCTACTTCTCAACTCAAATCCAATCATCTATTCCAACTATTCAATATCTTATTAATTAATTTTCACCACTATAAATATCTTCCTTTATGAAATTCTACTCATAATACTCTCTTTTCCTATTTACTATTATACACATGACTTGATTGTTATAGATCCATTTCAATTTGAAACATTACTTGAACTTCTGGAACAATGTTCTTTACTTTCCTATGGACATCATTAATAGTAAACAGTGTTCTTATTCCTGTAGAAAACACAGTTTGTATTGGGCATCAATTTGGAACAAGTTGACAGAATTATAATAGCTCACTCAGCATGTGAGACGTGTGCATTTGGTTTCTAATGTTTCAAATTATTCATTTTAGTTATTGAGTTTTCAAGAATAGGTTTAAAAAGTCTCTCAAATAATAAATTTATTAAATTCAAATATAATATTTGACTAAATGGTAATACGGCAAGATGAGTTGGAGACAAATATATATATTTTTAAGTCTCTCCCTCCTCTTTCTCCATCTGGAGCTTATATTCCAATTGATTCAGTGTACATGTTCTGATTTCAATTGGAGTAGAAGCTCTAGATGGGAAAGAGAAGAGAATGAAGAAAGACGAGAGAGAGATTTAAAAAATATATATTCCAACTCATCTTGTCACATTACCAGCTAGTCAAATATTATGTTTAAATTTAATAGATTTCTTATTTGAGTGACTTCTTAAAAACTTATGGACTAAAATGACTAATTTATGACATTAGGGACCAAATGCACACATTTTTTAAAACTCAGGAGCCAAAAGGATAGTTTTCCTTGCATTTTAATTTAATTCATATAATATAATTACTTCTTTTAATATTGTGAGTTCCTTCTCGAAAAGCACGCTTGATCAACTTTTCTTCTTGAACTGCTTTTGAATGATAACCTACCTTCATTATTTTTTCAGAATCATGCATCTAAGTTAAAAATATTTTTTACGTGACATTGTGGTTGTCGCTTATACTTGGCAACCATCACTCCTATATATACATTTTTGTGCAACATCGTGGAGTTAGAGAATTGGTTGCTTTTGTACACCTCCAATTATGAAGTTTCCTTAATTAATTATATGAATTTTAGTCTAAGTTCAAGTATTTTATGCATGTTCAACTGTATTGATATATCTCCCAAATGACCACACCAAATGGACCAAGAATAACGTAACTTAAAATCCAACGCATTTTTAAAAATTGGTGGAACAAATCCTTTTATTTTTATTTACAAAATATGATATTTAAGGTACTAGTATTTGAAATGGTGGGTTGAACGTTGACAAGGTGTTATTATTTATACAATGATGACAAGGTGTCAACAAGAAATTAAAGCACATTTTTCATAAATGTTGTCCTGAAGACAATTATTTGCTTTACACAGGCTGCAAGCATAATACAGACTTCGTCTTAGCACGATACAATGACCAATCTGGTAAAACAGCAACCTCGAGCTACTTAGATATAACAAAACTCTTAGATACTTGCTTTTAAGTCTCAATTCAACTCTCTTCAAATAAGAAGAAGAAGATGAAGAAAAAAAAACTAACTCAAAATGAGAAAGAAAGAAAGGAGAGAACTCTTTTAACTCTTAGCTACTTGTTGTCAACTCAACCCAAGATGAAAAAGAAAGAAAGAGAGGAGAGAAGAACTTTTCAAATTGGAATGTGATACTTCAAATGAAAAAACAAGTTGCAATTTATAGGCAAGCGACTTAGTCATTCTCCAAATTAAAAAATAAACTCAAGTAAATACAAATTGAAATGTTTGTCATATTTAACTCAACCGAGTTGTTACTTGACCAAAATCAAACATAACTCATTCTTTTTTTCTTTAGTACAAAATATAACTCATTCAAATGAAGAAACTACAAGTGTAACATATGAAAGTTAAATTTATAAATGAAACATCATCTAATTTGATGGTTTCAATCCAATTTGAAATTTCTAACCAAGAATTTAATCTACATAATTAAATTAATTTTTTAATGTTTCAATATTCAAGGATGTTTCACCTTATCTTTCACACGTAATAAAATTTCCATCATCTTTTACAAGGAACATGATTGAGAGGGCATTCAGGTTACTGAAAGGGAGATGGGTCATTCCTCGAGGCAAATCATACTACCCAATACAAATCTAATGTCGAACCATCATGACATGTAACATGATTCACAACTTTAATGTGGATTTAGTCTCAAAAAGAAAGAGAATTGAAAGGAGAATTATTCTTGAACATGTTGTTTCTGAAGGACTAGTGAGATGAGGGAATTTAATATTTAATTGTTGAGGGAGGTGTTAGTAGGTTCAATTTGCGAACAATTCAACAACACTCATTTTCCTAAATAGGGTTGAATTAGGAAAATATGGTAGTTTTTAAAAATAATTGGCGTAATATGGTTGTTTAAAATATTTATTGTATCTTCACACATGTATGATATACTAATTCTGCCTCCAAATTGTACGATATATTTAATTAAACTGATTTATAGAAGTTTAAGCATAAAATTTCAAAAATAATTAAAAATTTCATAGAAAACATTTAATTTTTTCAATTTAACTATGGTTATACTTGTTTTAAAACCTTTATTAAGATTATATTTGAAAATCATCTAAATTATTATACGTGGGTGGATAGATTTTGTATGTTGTTGTGATTTGTGTTTGAACAGGGAGGGAGGGTGAAAAACTGTTTTTGGAATTGTATTGGATTAAGATTTAAGATGCCACACTAAAAGTTCTATTTTTTCTTTTACAAGGTTCAATGCTTTAATCATAATGTATTTATATCACTAGCTCTTGTATCCATGTACACATTGTATTCTCTTATTCTCGTTTTATTTTATTTATTTATTGTTTTTTTAAGCTTTGTACACATATACCTTTTGTTAATTACATACTTCACCTAGTCCCGCCCCATAAACATCTCTATAGTTGCCTCAATAATATTGTTAACAAAAATGAAATTGAAATTGAAAAAAAAAAAAAAATAGAACATACATGAATGAAAAATTTGAGAGTTTAGTTTAATCAATTTATAGAAAAAATTAGATTCAAATAAATTTGATTTTGAAGTGAATGATAAAATTTTTGTTTTTTAATGATAAATTTTGGATCTTAAATCAAATATTAGAAATAATCAAATTTTAAACCAAATTAAATTTACGTGAATTATAAAATAAGATAATCAAATTTTAAACCAATTAAAATTTATGTGAATTATAAACGAATTAGAATATAATATTTGGGATAATCAAATTGTAAACCATTTAAATTGATGTGAATTATAAACTACTTAATATGTATTTTTTTTCATGTTTTAAATATAAAATCATATAATCCTATAATCACCAACTAAAAGGAGCAAAAGGGAAAATCAAATATTTCTACCCATAGTCCAATCAGGTAATAGGTCGAATAAATATCGGTAGTTACACATATTCAACAGGTCCAAAATAGCTAAATATGTAGTACCTTTTTGTGGACCACTATCAATTATAATTCTTAAATAATAATCTCATTTTCTACTTTTAAATAATTAGATAAAGAATTTTTCAACGACGGTCGCTTTAATATTCTAACCTTACATATACATCAAGAAAAATAATCAAAAGGTTGATCATGTTCTACAATACAATTATCATATACATTTGTCATCTAAAACATAAAATCATAAAATAAATATATAGACATAAGAAATAAAAAAATAAAAAATTATTGAAGTGGAATTACCTATTATGCTTTGTTGTCATGAATTCAAAACTTTCTTCAGGTAAATGAGCAAACAACTTCGATCACAAGAGAGTTTGTATCAACATTCTTATATTTATAGATGCGATATAAAATTTGAATTGGTAGAATTGGTATAGGTTACATTATAATAATTTATGGTATTTATAGTTATTTAATCATTTTATAACATTTAATTGAAATTTAACACTATGTATTAAATTAAAATTTGAAACAGTATAAGTTTTAATGATATTAATAGTTGTTTAATTACTTCATAACATTTCATCGGGATTTAACACTATCAATCGAATTTTACATGCAATTAGAGATAATGATGATAGCTATAATATGAAATATTGGGATAATTGTATCATAATTATTAATGGAATGGTAGAATTGTTATTAACTAAAATTTAAAAGGGTATTTAGGTCTAAAAATAATAATAAATAAGAGACTTATTTAAACACAAAAGAAAAAATTTATAAATTTATTAGATACTCCCCAAAATTTAGAGATATATTAAATATAAATTATACTTAGTTGATACAAATATGAAAATATAGAGATTAAATTATATATAAATTATGTTTGAACCAAAAATTAAATAAAGTTTTTTATGGTTGAAATTAAGTTAAAATATAGTTATCATAAGAACAAAGAAAATTCAAACAAAGAAAATAAAGGTATTTAGGTCATTTTATTCATCGAGTTGGCTTCTGCCCTTTATGAATCTCGCATAAATTATTTCGAAAGTTCAAATTACCAAAAAAAATAAAATAAGTTGCAAGTTGAACTTGAGACAAAACTACCATATTTTTATAAATATTTTTTAAACAAAGACAAGTTCTCGCTTTTTCCTTAGAAGGAAAGACCTCAAAGCCTCCTCATCCTCTTCATTTCAATGATATACTTTTCTAAACGTTTTTTAAACTACAATATTTTTTTTAAAAAAAAATCCTTGAAATCCTTCTACTTTCATGTACATTTATTAAAAATAAAAAAATAAATAAATAAAACAGGGTAAGAAAGAAGAAGAAAGAAGTTTTGCTGGGCATATGAAATGCAATAGCAATGACTTATCCATGTGATTCAATAGAACCATTAATTGGACCCATTTATTGACTTTATGGAAGTTTGGTAAGCTAACATTACTGCCATCCTAAATATTCCGTTCACCTCCTTCCAAATCTTTTTATTATTCCCACACACGAGAACAATATATTAATATTAAAATCATAGCGTTAAATCTTCGTCAACATCATATTTTTACGTAATTCATAAATCTAACATTAACATAATATAAAAAGTGAATCAATATTTTTATTATATTATAAAAAAATTCATAAAACATATAAAATAACTAAATATAAATAATAGATATTTTAACTTGTTTTAAAATATAAAAAATTTATTTAATAATTTTATATATTTATTTATTATTATTTTTACAATTATCCAAAAAAGTTCATCCATAACATTTTTATCGCCATCCATCCTTTAAACTTCCTTGTGATACATGCTAAAAAAAATAAAAATAAAAAAATAAATGCTCTCTCTTTCTTAAAAAAAAAAAATTAGAGTACGTTTTGCAAAATGTAATCGATTGGATATTTGAATCTATTTTAGCTGCATATATTTTTATTTATGAAGTAAAGAAAATTAAATGAATATTTTTCTTTATAATTATATATTTTTATTGTCTAAGTTTTGTTATGTTTTAATAAATCACTTGATTGTACTAAAAACACTATTAAGAAATTTATTAATATATATTTTTTATTTTATTTTTTAGATCTTCAAAAACATTATCAAAGATAAACACTATCATTATCATTATTTTCAGTTTTTTTTTAAAAAAAAAAAAAAATGAGACAACACTACAATAATGAAAAGCCAAAAGCAAATATTAAGATGGTCATTGGATAACACCTAAAATTTCAATGGCTGAATGTTTAAAATAATAATAATAATAATATTGGCTGAAACCTAAAAGTAGGGATGTTATCTACTATCTAGTTCCAAATACGTATGCATTTTTATTTTCAAAAGATAAAAATGTAAAATAAAAATAATAAAATAAGAATCAATGCATATTCCTATGAGAAAGCAAGGTATTAATTCGGATGTTTTCATGTCTTCATTTTGGTACACATTACCCTGAAGTGAATCAATATTTCTATTATATGGTAAAAAAAAGTGATTAAACATATATATAAATATATTTTGTTAATAATTTGAATACAATATAAAAAATAAGTATTTTAAGTGATTAACAAAACATAAATTATTTGTTTGTTAATTTAAACTTTTCTTGAAAAATATGCATTAAAATCTACCATGTACTAACTTTTTCTATATCATTAAGTTTTCGATATTTTCGTAGAAGTTAAGACATTTAAAGAAAAACAAATGATGATATGGATAAATGTCATTAAAAAAAATGTGATTATACCAAACATTTTCCTCATATTTCAATGACTGCCCAAACTTAGAGCTGACATGTACTTTTGGTAGGTATGAATTTTGATTGAGTTACAAAAATCCAAAACTTGAATTCAATTTCTATAGTGAAATAATTTAGGTAAAGTTGTTGGATAATGTCCATTTGATAATGTTGTTGTTTTTTTATTTTTGTTTCTCGTTTTTCAAAAAGCTGACTTGTTTGATAATCGTTCTCATTTCTTGTTTCTAAATTTTAATACACATTTTTTAAAATGGCCAAATTTAAGAAACTACTCCCCTATTTTATTTATATTTATATGTAAACGTCTTGTCTCATGAAAAGGATCAATTTCCACCTTTCTTGCTAGCTAGGTGCAAATGTGAATGAGTCATGAGATTGAATCTCAAGTAAAGCAATATTTGACTTTTCATCTTTTATATTTCTTTTATTTCAATTTGTTTTATTTATTAATTTTGCTATATTTAGATTTTAATTTTCAAATTTCAAATTTGTAATATTTAAATATTTTTTTGAGTTTGAATTTTAAATTTTGCAGTGTGCATGTTTATGTAATATATTAATTTTGAATTTTTATTTTTACTATGTTGGAAAACGGTTAGATTTTTTATAATATATAAATTTATTTCACTAAAACATGCATTTAGCTTCATGTTAATATTTTACGACCATGATATTTATATAATAATATAATTAAGTTAGATTTAAGTTGACAACATTTTAAACGAATGACTCAAGTGAGAAATAGTATTGTAGATTAAATTTGAGCAACATTTGAACAATAGAAACAATAATATGTATTATTGTTGTTAATTTTGCATTGAGGCTTATTTATATTTGATATTATAAAATTTATAATTATTTTGTTTATATTTTAATGCATATTATATGTTTTTTTATCTAACATAATTAAATTATATTAATTTAAGCAATAAAATAATGGAAGGGTAAGGAAAAAATGCAATAAATAAGAAACAATAGTTATCAAATAATTCTTTGTTTTTTTCCCAATAAAGATGAAATAGAAATAATTATCCAGCATATTGTTTCTAGTTTTCTATTTAAAAAAAAAAAAAACAAAACAAAACAAAACAAAAGAGAGAGAAAAAGAAAAAACATTATCAAATGAGACCTAGATTTTTCAAATTCTCGATTTCGTATCTAATATACCTTTAAATATCTTAAGAACGGGTCATTTAGTTTAAGATTTTATAGATGTTTGGAAATAAAAGATGTCTAAAAATAACATATCATAAAATGTTTAGAAATCAAAGATGATTGTGTGTGGCTATGCATGAGAAATGTTATCATAATTCTATGAACAAAAATTATGTTACTATTTAATTTATGGAGTTAAATATGACAATCTTATGTAACTCTAATAGATTAATTAATTAATTAACCGATAAATACATTCAAGATAAAAATTAATTAATCAAATAATAAAATAATAATTTTAATTTAAAATATTTAAAAACTGAGTAATTTATAACTAAAATTAACCAACTAATATATTTATGAAGGTATTATTAGTTATAATTTTATATTTAATTATTTTTAAGTAATTACATTTAGTATTAGGAGCTATAAATTTAATTTAGGTTTCATTAAATAATTATAAGAAAATATAATTAAGCAACAATATATAATATAAAAAGTGAAATAAAAAATAAAAAAAGAGAGAGAGAAAAGTTTTATAATTATGATGTGTTAGGTGTGAATGAAGTAATAAAACTTAATAACAATAAATAATTAACTTATTATTAATAATCAATAAATAATTAATTATGATTATCGAAAAAAGAATTTTTATACTAGTTCAATTTAACTCATTAAATATATTTAAGATATTATTTACTAATTAATAAAAAGATTTGGCAAAATAAGTAATTGCATTCACTTAACAAGATTTGATTTGTAAAATTGAATTAAGTATATATTTCAATAGAATATATTGAGTTATTATAGTTAAATAAAGGGATTTGATTAAAAAATAAAATTTAACAAAATATTTTTTCTATTATAATTGTAATATAAAAATTTATTTCTATTATAATTTTAGTATAAAATATTTGCACACTTATAGACACACCCTTCCAATCTCATGGAAGGGATTACATGTCAATTAAATTATATTCAATTTAGCAAATATAATAAACTATTCCAATGTATGTAGTATTTTTGTAGGGCTCTTTTCAAATATGGCAAAAGGAACTAAGATATTTATAAATATAGCAAAATTTTACTATGTATCGCAATCTATCACAGTCTACCGCAGATAGATTGTGTATTTTGTTATTAGTTAAAAATATTTTCAGCAATCTTTGACATTTAAGATAATATTTTTTTTTACTATTATTATTATTATTATTATTATTTTATAAACTAAAGTGATGGTTTAGAGTTTTAATTATGTTGAAGTTCGTTATTAAATTATATACTTAATCAGTATTTAAATACCATGCATAGAGTATTTTAATATGCTATACGAACTTCTTTTTCTTTTTCTTTTCTAAATACTGCCTAGCTCTTTTGATTATGGCCATGGATTGTGATAAACAGAACTTGATTCTGTCCCCTCGTGAAGATTTATTTATTACAAAATTAACTCACAAGATTTGATGCCATTGGTCCAATCCTCTTTCAATATATATATAGACACACAATTATACCCATTACTCACTTCCAAAACATGTGTGATTAAAATAGTTTAAGGACTATAGATTATCCATTATTTTACAAGTAATGCTAAATATTTGACTTCTTAACTTGTGGCTTACGTAGTTTTGAAATGAAGAAGAAACATGTGTATTTAATTAATTTTTAAGGTTGGAAAATTGATCAACTAATAGTGACTTTTGAAGCATGAATCAATTCCCTATATTTAAAGTGATATTGATTGTAGTGATGTTATCCCTTTTTTTTTAATATTGGGACGTTCTAACTATATGGATGGCCAATAATTTGTGCGTTCAACCATTCACAAAATTTTATAGAGTAAAATAATTAACAAATATATATAAAAGAAAAAAGCAACGCTATAGCAGTCAGATTCAAAATATTAATAGATATAACATGATGTAAAAGAATTTGTAGATATAACAAAATTTAGATCTAATTTTTAGAGTATGAGTAATAAACTCTATCACAAGCATGTCTGTCAGCAATAGAAGAGTCTGATAGATTTTGCTATATTTGAAATTCGTTATACGATTAATTATTAGTCCTAAAAGTACTACTTGCAATTACCCTTAAAAAAAATTCCAAGAAATTTCTTTTTACAATGGAGCTCAATCCCCAAATAACAATTCTCCAACGTCAACCTCGACTCTAATGCTTTGAAACAAGGAATGGAGTGGGGTAAGAGATGGGAGTGCAACGTCGTCCTTATCTTGCTCTATTGACTAAACGGTTAATTCAGGGTTTATTAGATATAAACTTAAATATAAAATTAAAAGTGGTAACAACTTATTAGATATAACGTTAAGAGTTTATGGACTTTAAGGGGTTGTTTGGTACAAAGAAATTAAGGATGATAATTGATAAGAATTTCTGATACTTTGTTTGATTAGTAAGATTTATGGGTTGCACATGAGAATATTATATTTCTATGCCTCATCTTCCCAATTTTTATACCAATAGACAAATAGGAAAGGTTTTTTTTTTTTTTTTTTCCTTTTTTCACAAAAGTTAGAGTTCAATTAGTTTTGATATGTATGAGACTTTAAAAAATATATGAACAAAAAAATTTTTTTTTTTCCTTTTTTCACAAAAGTTAGAGTTCAATTAGTTTTGATAAGTTTTGATATGTATGAGACTTTAAAAAATATATGAACAAAAATCATAAAAAGGAAAAAACAAACTTCAATGTCAGTCTCAAATTTTCAAAAAACTCGTAAAAACATCTTTTTCTTTCAAAAACGTTCTTTTTCTTTCAAATTTGAAACCTAAAATTTTCAAGCAGCTATATATATTGATTGGTCAAGTGCCCTCTCCAATTCATCTTCGTTGTCCACTATAGTTATTATCAGGAAAACTTCCCACTTTTACCGCACGAATAAGCAAAACAAGAATAGAGAAATTAAAAGAAAACAATAAAACTTGAAACACAAGAATTTACTTGAAAAGCTTCAAACTTAGAGAAAAACCACACCCACCAGAAAGAAATCCACTATATACAAAACTGTTACAATCACACAAAATAATTCTCTATCCTAATCCTAATTACAATAGCACTCTCTCAAAACTTTTAACTACTCACATCTTTTTCCCACTCTCAAACTAGACAATACAAAAAAAAAAAAAAAAAAAAAATTAATTAAAGTTAGAACACTAAGCTTAAAATGTTTCTAATTGGGACAACTTGAAACTAAAGGCATAGTCTCCTTTTATGGTAGTTGGAGCTCATCATTTTGGAGCTCATCATTTTCTTCAATTTTTTCAATGTGGGACAAACTGAAGTTCTAATATTTTGTCAAAACCCAACAAATTCCACATTGGCAAGATATTTGAAGAATCCGTAGCTTCTGCTACATCCATTGTTTTCACCAACAATCATAATTCTCAACTCAGAGAACTATAACCTACTACACCATAAAGAGTAGTGCATTTGAATACTACGTCCCAAGATTTTACTTTCTTGTCATATGTCAATAAACCTTGCTGATATTTATGGTGCAACTTCCACCTACTAACCTGAAAGTCATTCAACCATCTACATAACTTCCACCACACACCTTGCATAATCACCAAGTCAATGTCGTGTGCAAACTTGTGAAACTGCTAACGTTACATCCCTATCATGATAAAGAGAACATACCATAGGGATGAATTCCATCTTCTTTAGAGGAACTCACTATCTCCCCTGACGAGAAAGACACCATTAGCATTCGATCCAAATCCCTTTGACAAACCTACTTTGTTTTTCATGTGCTCGAACCATCTACATTCCTAGCATCCTATCTTTTGCTCGAAGACTTTCTTCTTTGAACCTCTGCTGGAATCACTCCTGAACTGCACTAGAACACCGTCATCATTTAACTTGCACTTGTGTAACCCAGATTGTATTAACACATCTCTGACTTCCACTTGCCATAAGCCGAAGTACATCCGTCCATCATATTTCTCCACATCAAACTTGATTAGAATCATAAAGCTTGACATTTCTCCACATCAAACTTGATTAGAATCATAAAGCTTGACGCACATCTTCTTCACTCCTAACAAAAGCAAATAGTGAACAACTCACACTATTCACAATACTGCAACTCGTTTCAAGAATTCTTTTCTGATGTGGAAGCTCAAACAATGTTGCAACCACATAGCATACTTAGAAATGCAAGAAACTAAGAACCTAAAGCTTTGATACCACTTGTTAAGAAAAACCTCCCACTTCTACAACTAGAATAAGAAAAAAAGTAATAGAGAAATTAAAAGAAATTAATAAAACTAGAAATTATTACAATCACATAGAATAGTTCTCTATCCCGATCCCAATTATAATAGCACTCTCTCAAAACTTTTAACTAAAGAATACAAATTAGAGTTAGCACACTAACTTTAAATTGTTTATAATGGGGATAATTTGAAACTAAAGGCATAGGCTCCTTTTATAGTAGTAGGAGCCCATCACTTTCTTCAATTTTTCCAATGTGGGACAAATTGCACTTCTAATCTTTTGCCAAAATCCAACAGCTATATCAATGCCTTCTTTTACTTTTTTTTCCCTCTACAATGAAACATATGATCTGACCTCCTTTAACTTACGGTGATGGCCATGGGAACTGAAGAAGTTAAGAACATAAATGCAGAAACAATTCGGATCTAAAGCGCTTTAACTACATCAATTTTAAAGATTAAACATGCTTGTTTTCAAAACCAAAAAAATAGAGTTTTGATACTTACTTGTTGTAGCTCAAAATTGAAATACATTCCTTGAAGATATTGATCACAAACACTTCGTAGACCATCACCACAAGAGACTTTCTCGTTATTCTCTGGCCTTAGAACGGATTGTGGGATCCAAATTGTGATGAATTTGGAGCAAATTTGAAGGCTATTGAGAGTTTTGGAGAGTTTGTGAATTGGAGAGAATTTCAGCAAATTCCACCAAGACTATGCAACAATTTTCAAGTTAATCATTCTGTATTTAAAGAAGAACACATGCAAATCAAATTTGCCATGAAATTGACACCAAATCTGGTGATTAACCAAGTGGATTAGGAGGTGTTAGTAGGTGGGTTAAGAGTGTTTCTAAAACACCCATCTCCTACTTCATGCAAAATTGAAAATCCCTCAAATTCAAAATGAATTTCTAATTTCAATTTCTTTATAAATTAATTCTATTAATTAATTTAATATTAAATATAAAATTAATTTAAATAATAATTAATTGATAAGTTTTCAACTTGTCCCGACAATTTTCAATTGGATGAATTTCTATTCATGTGATTAATATTTAAATCACATTTAAATATTTTCAACTCACTATTTTCATTTAATTCATAATTAAAACGAACAAATCATAAAACTTACTCCTTAAACGAATTTGAACGCTTTCAAATTCTTTCACCACACTATTCTAAAGTTTAATCCATGAGCTAAAAAAGAGTCTTAATGGACCTAGAAGATCATGAGCTCCAACGATCTGAAATGAACCGGCTAAACTTTTCAACCTAGTTAATTAACATTTGTTAACTACCAGGACATTCCACTATAGCCCAGTAGGAGCATTCTCCTTGTTGTAGATATATGTTTGTCCACTTGATATAACTATGATTAGTAAGTCGATCCTTCACAACTTATTCATAATTATAGCTAGATCAAAATTACTGTTTTACCCTTGTAATTATATCATATTCCTTAAGTCTCACTGATCCTCCAATGAGCAATTGGTTTGTAGTCCAACCATCAAACCGAGTCCCTCTCGGCCATTGAGAGTGTGGGACCCCTTGTCTAAGACCCAGAGTCAGTACTTACGGGAACAACTTCTCTACTAACCTTGAATTAGGTAGGAGCGAATTTCATCTCGCAAGACTATGTCCCCAGCTATCTACCTAGTCTTATTCCTAAAATGGTAGACTTATTGACTCGACGAACACGGGCCACTCTCACCCATGTAAATTAAAGAATAATCTCAAATAAGCAGGAGTTCATAGCTAACTCAAGATTAAGATCGAGTTACCTAGGTCATCATTTTGAAATAATCAGTCTTAACAGTAAACGACGTTATAAAGTAAAAGTGATTATCTCATGGTCCTCCGATCTTATGCAAACTCATTGCATAGGATGCCCCCACTCTCATTTCTTTACATGAATGATATAGGATCATATCGTTTTTATCAAATACAAAATCGGCAGCATCCATAGTGTCCAAGATAAGGTACCTAACATCATCCCTATACTATAAGCCATTTTGGATATTACCTAAACTTGATCCATTTTTTATGTCTACTTATAAAGTTTAAGTATTCAAACTATAGCTAGGGGTTCTTTGTTTATTGGATTTAGGATTATATTAAATGTATTTACATATTCAATAACAACTTTATTAAATAAACCTCGATAACAACTTTATTGAGAATATATTTAAAGTTTACAAACCACGAGTTTTAGGACATAAAACCAAACAAACTCTCACTTGGACTAAAACCCTAGTGGGAATATATACATAAAGTTGAGTTTAAAGAGAAAGGGATATAAACACAATAAACTAGGGCATCACATACCCATGGCTTTCTCTCACTTGGCCTAATTTACACAACTCGGAGTCCTAGATTCACTAGGTGACCCTCAAACACTTTAGCCGTGAGGGTCTTTGTAAATGGATCAGCAATGTTGTGCTCTGACACAATCTGCTTGACAATTATGTCTCCTCTTTGCACAATCTCCCTGATGAGATGATATTTGCGTTTAATGTGTTTTCCATGCTTATGGTTTTTAGGTTCTTTAGAATTTACAATTGCACCACTGTTATCACAATAGAGAGTGATAGGCAGATGCATATTAGGAATAACTTCCAAATTTGTCAAGAACTTTTTAAGCCATATTGCTTCCTTTGTTGCTTCACATACAGCTACGTATTCGGCTTCCATTGTGAAGTCACAGCTATACAGCCTTGTTTGATACTCCTCCAAACTATTGCTCCTCCATTTAAAGTGAACACTAATCCTGATGTAGATTTCCTTGAATCTATATTGGTCTAAAAATCAAAGTTAGTGTATCTTGTAAGGATCTGATTCTTAAGCCATACATGAGCATATAGTCCCTCGTTCTCCTTAGATACTTGAGGATATTTTTAACCATAGTCCAATGATCATATCCTGGATTGGACTGATACCTGTTGACTATTCCTACTGCATAGCATATGTTAAGTCGTGTATAGAACATGGCGTACATCAGACTTCTTACTGTCGATGCATAAGGAAAACGTCTCATATCCTTAACTTCTTGAGGTGTCTTAGGACACTGATCCTTTGACAAATGAATTCCATGCCTGAATGGTAACAGACCTTTCTTGGAATTCTACATCTTATATATAGACAATATTTTATCAATATAAGATGCCTGAGACAGAGCTAACGTTCTGTTCTTGAGATTCCAAACCATTTGGATTCCAAGAACATATTGAGCCTCTCCCAAATCTTTCATTTAGAATTGTGTTACTAGCCATTGTTTAATGTCAATCAGGAATCCTTCCTCATTCCCAATGAAAAGGATATCATTGACATACAATACTAGAAAAGCTACAGTTGTGTTGATAGTTTTCTTGTAGACACAAGGTTCATCAACATTTTGTTCAAAGCCATAAGATTTGATCGCAGTACCAGACCTTATATTCTAGGACCGAGATGCTTGTTTTAACCCATAAATGGATCATTTAAGCTTGTAAACATTTTGCTCTTGACCCTATACAATGAACCCTTCTGGTTGAGCCATATAAATTCTTTCTTCAAGATAGCCATTCAGAAAGGTTGTCTTAACGTCCATTTGCCAAACTTCATAATCATAAAACATGGCCATGGAAAAGAGTAATCTAATCGATTTTATCATGGTAACAACGGAGAAGGTTTCTTCATAGTCCACCCCCTCTCTCTAAGTAAAACCTTTTGCCACTAATTGAGCCTTAAAGGTCTGTAACTTACCAGCTTGATCTCGTTTTCTTTTGTAGATCTATTTGCAACCAATAGGTTTTACCCTATTTGATTGATGTACATGTTCCTAGACTGAATTAAAGTACATAGACTCCATTTCGAGGTCCATAGCTTTGATCCACTAGTCTCGATCTACATCATTCATTGCCTGTTTGTAGGTCAATGGATCCTCTATGCCATCATCAGGTATGACGACTTAGGTTTCCGTTAAATCCATGTAATGGTTGGGTTGATGAATAACCATCCCACTATGTCGAGACACTCTCAACTCTTGAGAAGGATGTGACTAACTAGAAGAGTTTGTTCTATCAACAACTCTTATGGAAGGACCAGCCTGATCAACAACTATTGTTGACATATTTGTAGTTTCTTTGGAAATTTCACTTTATAGTTGTTTGTTGTGAGGTTGATGATCTCTTATGTGATCTTCCTCTAAGAATGTAGCATTTGTCGAGACAAGCACTTTATTTTCTTGGGGATCATAAAACAAACCACCTTTCATTTCTTTGGGATATCCTACAAATAAGCACAATTTTGAACGACGTTCTAACTTCTTCGGATCTTGCACCAACACATGTGTCGGGCATCCCTAAATCCTGAAGTGACGTAAACACTTTATGCCATTTTCATAATTCGTATGGTGTTTCTAAAACACTTTTAAAAGGAACCATTTTCAAAATATATACAGCAGGCTATACTGCATATCCACAAAACGAATCAGCAATTAAGCATAGCTCATCATTGAACGAACCATGTCTAACAAGGTTCTTTGGCTCTAAGACCTTTTCTAGTAAAAGTTCTTTTTATCATTTTACCCTCAAGACAAGACTCACATAGAGGAAAAGAGTTGTCTTCTAACTGATTTAGGAGTCCACTTTCAACCAACCTCCCAATCCTATTGAGATTAATGTGGCCAAGTCTTAAATGCAAAAGATAGGTATTAGGAGAAACTTTTTGCCTTTTATTTTGAGTTTCAGCTGTTTTAAACATCTTAGTATTTAAAATCGTTTTTGCTTTGGTTGGTTTTAACTTATATAAGTTGTTTTCTAAATTTGCAGAACAAATATGAATACCTCTCTTGCTAATGAACACTTCATTTACATCAAAAGATACTTAGTACAAATTTTTTAACAAACAAGAGATAGATATCAAATTCCTACTCATACTAGGAACATAAAGTACATTTTTCAACAAAATGTATCTATCTCAAAAACAACTTCAAATCTCCCACTGCTTTGGCTGAGATGATCTCTCCTGATCCAACCTTGAGAGTTATCTCGCCTTCTTAAAGTTGTCTCTAGGAACTAGTTTCTTGAAAATAAGAACAAATATGATCAGTGGCTCTCGAATCTAATATCTAGGTAGAGTTATCATTCTCCACTAAACATGTTTCAACAACTAGTAAATCATATTTACCTTGGTTTTCTTTCTCAACGTTTTTCTCAGCTAGGTACTTCGGCAATTTCTTTCCCAGTGCTCGTCCTCGTTGTAGTGGAAATATTTTCCTTTATCTGCAACCTTTTTCTTACTTTTGAGATTCACAGGGCCTTTTCCTTTCCCTTTTCCCTTCTTTTTCATACTCTTTTTCTTCGAGTTAGAAGATCCAAACTTAGTTCCCGAGGACGATCCTTTCTGGAACTTTTTAGAAATAACATTTATTTCCCCTTCGTGATTTAGATTGAAATATCTGAAGCTCGTTGAAAAGAGTAGTAGATTGTACTCAATTTTATTCATCACTGCATTAGTGCAAAATGGTAGAAAACTCTTCGGAAGAAATTCTAGGATGAAACTGACTTGACTCTTCAAATCTATGATAACCATGTTTACTTTCGGAATATTGAAGTGAACCATCATATCTAGAACTTGTTCTCTAACAGAGGTTGCTTCTTTCATGTGGGAATTGTAAACATATTTCATCATGCCTAATCGATGATAACGATTGTCCAAACTTTGCTTGCAGCGAGTCCATGCTTTCCTTAGCGGTAACCATGTTCTCATGCTTCTTAGTTAGAACATTTGATATGTTTTGACTAAGAAGCGTGAGAGTAGGGTTACTAATCCATGAAAAGATTTGATGTGCTCACTAAGATGTAGACTCGAGCTTTATCATTAGCCCTAATTCATCTATCATAAGCATCCGGAACATTTCAATTTGCTGTTGAGCTGGAAACAGGAGGACATTCCTTCGTTAAAACGAACCGTAGATTATCCATTACTAGTATTGTATTTAGGTTTAATTTCCATGTACCATAGTTGTATCCATTAAGTTTTTCAACAGCAAGTAGTTGTGCAAATGAACTAGCCATTGCTGGAAAAATAAATCTTATTAGTGAATTGTTATTCAACTCTATTTAATCGAGTCAGGTTTAGCAAATAATAATATACCCAAAGTTATTATTCTTTTACAATGATACTTTAGTGAGTTAGAATAATTGCTACCGAGGGGCAGTCAATTACTCTTTCACTAAATCAATACATTCTTGATTAAATACTAATACCAGGATAACTCTTATTTCTACAGTATTTAATTATCACTTATTTGGTCAAAATACTTACTAACACTTAGTAAATTTTGTAAGTGTGACCCTTCATTTTCAGATTTCAGAGATCGAAATCAACAACCTTTCGAAGGAAAGATATTGCTGAACACAGACCTGAGTTCACGATGTTCTGATCTCCATGTTACAAACCCTCCGAATGGGTAGTCGCCTATAAACAACAAGCAGGTGCAACATAGGAATCTCACGGCGTAACCTAATGGAAGAGATCATAGGATGTGTTGACACACTCTCTTCACCCACTCACTATGAACTCCCCTATTCACCTTCTTATTGACCCATGCAAATACTTTCCAAATGGAGGCCACGTCAGGGTGACTCGAAGCCGAGCATGAATCTCACGATGTAAACTCTTAGGGACGTGAGAGCTAGTATATCATATATACTATTAATCTCCCAGTGAAGTGTTCTAATTGGTATACTGGATATTTTTACTTATTTATATTTTGGCTAATTAAATGTAATCTAAGTCTAGGTGTTTGTCCAAGTATAACTCTTATACTGGATTTAACCTATGATGTCGAAGTGATAAACTTTTATACATACATCACAAATGCAAGCTCATATAATTAAGTTAACATAAATTCAAGAACCGGTTTGATCCCCAGGTAGCAGGTGTTCCGTAAACCGTTGACTTCAATACCTTCAACCTTAGACTGGATCTTGTCGGATGAATTTTGTAACCTTTGTTTTATAAGTTAACTACCTACTTTAGGTTTTGTTAACCCTAAGTGAGCATGCATTTTATCTTTGTTATAGATTTTAATGTCTAATAAATTTTATAACTATTTATAAAAGAATAACAATCTATAACAAACATATCATAAAATAATATAACTACTTATATCAATTTTATGAAATCTAAAACATGCATACTATATATATTATAACACTTTATAACATACTTTGATGCATGAAACATGTTAATCTTAATTATGGTGGGATTTTAAATCTATATGGCATAATTTATGCATAAATACATTTAATTTAATTAAAACATAAATTTTAAATGCATAATTAATTAAACACACTAAAATGGACCGATTTTGGCATCTAACGCCTAAAAATAGCTAAATTATTACAATAATAATTGAAAAACTAGCTCGAACCGACCCCAAACCCTTCAAACCGACCCAAAGCAAGTGAAAACAGCTTGAACCGAACTTCAATGTTGAAAAATAAGGCTAAACTGGTTGGAATTCGACTGAACCAGACTGACAAATAGTCGAACCAACTTGAACCGATCCAGTTGGACTGTTCTTCCTCCACGCGTGCGATTTCAGGAAAAATAAGAACAACAGCACTACGCTCCACGGCAATAGCACTCCCTGCTTCTCGATCGAGCTGGTTTCTTCTCCAATTTCTTTAAATTATAACCTAATTTCAACTTTAATGACTCTAACAAATTTATAGACCATTCTTCATACATTAAAGGCCATAAACAATCGGTCAATTACAATAATTACATAAAAACAAAGCAGAATTAGATGCCAAAACTAGAAAAAATCCAACTTTAGTAACCACAACATTCATCTCATGAAATTACACCCACTAAACTCAAATTAATGTAAATTGAGTGCTTTAATCATGCTCTGATACCAATTGAAGGAGTTAGGAACATAAATGCGGAAGCAATTTGGATCTAAAGCACTCTAACTACATCAATTTTAAGGATGAAACATGCTTGTTTTCAAAACCTCTAGTGATCCCGAAGAAATTTTCAGTATCACTAGAGATAGGTTCCTTCAGGATCACCAGAGGTTGTGTTCCTTCGGGATCACTAGAGGTTTTTTGTTTCCTTGGGATGCACCAGAGGTAAGTGTCTCCTACTAGATTCACTAGAGGCTCGTGGACACCATTTGCCAACAGTAGGTGGGTCTAACCAATCACTTAGGTAAGTGAAGTGTGAAAAGTAGAATTATGCATGTCTCACTAGTATGATGCACTTATTGGATATAAGTGTTTAGCTTGACCCCGGTAGTGGGGTTACTTACTGAGTATTTTTACTCATTCTTTTCATGATTTGTTTTTCAGGTAAAAGAAATTACACTTTAGCAAATGACGAAAGAAAACCTTGACGGTGTCATTGGGACTAGACTAATGCTTCTGCATGATTCTTCATGTTTTCCTTTCGTGTTAGTACTTGGGATTTGTAATTTGAACTAAAAACTATGTTTTTCTTTATTTATTTCTTTATGCCAAATATCCTACTTTAATACATTAATGTTTTAGGGGTACCCCGACTAATGGTTTTTTGTTTAAACAACGAGAAATTTATTTACCTTGATGATGTTTCCTTGATTTTTAGTAAAATTATGAAAAAAAAAAGCATTTTTAGATGTATGCATGCATATAGTGACAACCTAGTTCAAGTACTAGGAAGTTGGGTTGTTACAGTGACCTTGGAGTTTGTGTTTTAGAAAACTCCAAGTAATACAGAAAAATTGCTCTTCCTTCTAAAATGTATCTTCTAAATTCTCTTTTACCGTATGCTTAGTCTTGTTTACTTAAAATCAATTAGGTTTTTCCTTTCCCAATTCAAAGAAAAAATTGATCTTACGCTTCCGCATTAGGATTCAATACCTTCAAATTTGCAACCCGCCCTCTTTTCAAATTCGAGCATATTCATCCATGTTTGTGCCTCTATCCAAACATCCACACAATAAGATAGGTACAATTCATACAGAGACAATTAGTAAAAATTAGACGGCATGCGGTTTTTTTCATGTGTTATCATTATGGTTAAAATCAACCACAAATGTATATATGATATACATAAGAGTATTATAAATATTATATTTGTAAATAAATGTTCATTATGTAGCCAAGCTTAGTGGCTAAAGGCTATGTGTCCCCTAAAGACACATCCCTAGTGGCCATGAAGTTCCACCACCTACTTGCCAAATTGCCTATAAATAGACTTTTGGTGAATATTGTAATACACACAATGGAGAGAAAATAAGAGAAAAGATTGGTGAAATTTGAAATTTCATTTTCCATAAAATCCCACTTTCTTTATTTTAGTTTATTTGGTTATTTTAATTACTTTTATGTTATTTTATTATTTTATTATTTTAATACTATAATTTCTCGATTTTTGTGCTCCTGTTTTTCATGTCATTTTGCTCCTCAATTTTACAACACGTTATCAACATGAGCTCTTGCCGTTTTCCCGTTGAAGGTAGGTTCTAAAGGTATGTCATTTTCTCTTTGTTATAATTAATAAATTAAACATTGTTTTGTATGTTTAGTATATATTAAATTGCTAATATAAATATAATTCTTTATGATAGTGTTATCATGGCAAATCTTACAAAAATAGAATTTGCAGCCCTTGACATCAATGGAAATAATTATTTGTCATGGTTGCTTGATGCTGAAATACATCTAGATACCATGAACCTAGGAGAAACAATTAAAAAGGGAAATGCAACATCCATTCAGGAAAAAGCAAAAGCTATGATTTTCCTTCGCCACCATCTCCACAAGGGATTGAAGATGGAATATTTAACAATAAAAGATCCTTGTATCTTGTGGAAGAATTTAAAACAGAGATATGATCATCAAAAAACAGTCATTCTTCCTAAAGCTCGTTATGAATGGATGCATTTAAGGCTCCAAGATTTCAAATCAGTAAGTGACTACAACTCCGCATTATTTAAAATCAGTTCAAAATTGTTGTTATGCAGAAAGAAAATTACTGATGCAGATATGTTGGAAAAGACATTTTCTACATTTCATGCCTCGAATATGCTCCTGCAACAGCAATATTGAGAGATGTCTTCTCATGGCTGGACAAAATAATGAGCTATTGATGAAGAACCATGAATCTCGACCAACTAGAACAACACCATTCCCTGAAGTGAATGCTGTAAATTTTAATAGTCGTGTTCGAGGTCGTGGTCGTGGTCGTGGTCATGACCGTGGCAGAGGAAGAAATCATTATTATTTTCGTGGTAGTCATTCTAATCATCCAAATTTTAAAAGAACCACCCGAAATGATAATCATAGAGTAAAGATCCAAAAGATAAAAATTCAAAAGATGATGAGAATAAATGCTTTTAATGCAGGGTGACTAGGCATTGGTCTCGTGTTTCTCATACATCAAAACACCTAGTTGATCTCTATCACGCTTTCTTGAAGGAAAAAGGGAAAAATATGGAAGCAAATTTTGCATACCAGGATAATGATATATTTGACTCATCTAATATGACAAATTTGAATGTGGCAGACTTCTAAAATTATTTTATCTATCTATCTTTCATGTTTTTTAAGTTAACCCTTGTATTTAAGTTTTATTTTTCTTATTGTAATTATCTTGTTCAAATGAAGAATCATGGACAATTTTCATATATTGAGTGACTCAAAAATGAGGAATGAAGATCTACGTCTAGCAGACTATGCAACTTATTTAAGTTTTGTTTTTCTTATTGTAATTATCTTGTTCAAATGAAGAATCATGGACAATTTTCATATATTGAGTGACTCAAAAATGAGGAATGAAGATCTATGTCTAGCAGTCTATGCAACTACACATACAATGCTTACAAATAGAAAATATTTTTCCAAATTAACAATGCTGGAAACAAAAGTCATTACAATAACAGGTTCTGCAAACCTGATTGAAGAATTTGGAAAAGAAAATATTATTTTGCCTAGAGGAACAAAATTTACAATTAACAATGCATTGTTCTCTAGTCAATCAAAGAGAAATCTATTAAGTTTAAAGATATACGTTGCAATGGTTATCATATTGAGACTTATAGGAAAAATGAGATAGAATATCTTTATATCATGTCTCCTGTCTCACATGAAAAACGTATATTGGAAAAGTTGTCTACTTTATTTTCTGGATTATATTATACTCACATACGAGGCATTGAAACATATGTAACAATAAACCTAAAGTTCATGAATCCATATATATTTACAATTTAGCATGACCAGTTGGGTCATCCAGAATCTATAATGATGAGAAGAATCATTGAAAATTCAAATGGACACCCATTAAAGAACCAGAAGATTCTTCAATCTAGTGAATTATTATGTGATGTTTCCTCTCAAGACAAATTAATAATTAGACCATCACCAGCAAAAATGGGAACTGAATCACCTACATTTTTTGAACAACTTCATGGTGATATATGTGGACCTATTAACTCACTAAGTGGACCATTTAAATACTTTATGGTATTAATATACACATCCAGTAGATGATCAAACATGTGCTTATTATCAAGTCGAAACCTTTCATTTGCAAGATTACTTGCTTTAAGAGCACAATTTTCTGATTATAAAATTAAGACCATTCGTCTTGATAATGCTGGTGAATTTACATCCTAAAATTTCGATAATTATTGTATGTCAATTGGGATAAATGTTGAACATCTTGTAACTCATGTTCATACACAAAATGGTTTAGCATAATCATTTGTAAAACGTTTCCAATTAATTGCTAGACCATTACTTATAAGAGCTAAGCTTCCTGCATCTGTATGTGGACATGCTATTTTGCATGCTGCGTCACTTGCACGCATTAGACCAGTAGCTTATCGTAAATACTCACCATTACAATTAGCTTATGGCTAGGAGCCAAATATTTCCCATCTAAGAATTTTTGGATGTGCAGTATATGTTCCAATTGCTCCACCACAACGTACTAAGATGGGTCTTCAAAGGAGGTTAGGAATATACGTTGGATATGATTCTCCATCAATTATTAAATATCTTGAAGACGGGTGATGTATTTGATGCACAATTTGCTGATTGTCAATTTAATGAGACAAATTTTACAACATTAGGGGGAGAAATTAAGAAGTTGGAAAAGGAAATTGCATGGAATGCATCATTATTGTCTCATTTAAATCTCCGTACAAATCAATGTGAACTTGAAATTCATAAAATAATTCATTTGCAAAATATAGACAAATCAATTACCATATGCATTTATAGATGCAAAGAAAGTAACTAAATCATATATACCCATTGCAAATAGTCCATCGAAAATTGATATCCTAGCACAGCAAGTTGTCGCTAATGAATCTAGAACACGCCAAAAGCATGGTAGACCAATAGGTTCCAAAGATAAAAATTCTCTAAAAAGAAAAATAAACGACGAAACCCTAGACATGACTGATAATCTAATTAGTGAAGAAGGTGAAATACCTAAAGATAATAATGAAATTTCAATAAATTATGTCATCACAAGGAAAAGATGGAACTAAACTCATGTAATTATTGATAATATTTTTGCATATAATGTTGCACTTGATATTATATCTGAAAATGAGGATCCTAAACCAAAATCTACTGAAGAATATCGACATAGAAAAGATTGGCTTTAGTGAAAAGAAGCAATCGAGGCAGAATTAAACTCACTTTCAAAACGTCAAGTTTTTGGACCAATAGTCTGGACACCAGAAGATGTCAAACCTGTGGGATACAAATGGGTATTTGTGAGGAAAAGAAATGAAAATAATGAGATCACAAGATATAAAGCAAGACTAGTTGCGCAAGGTTTTTCACAAAGACCTGGTATTGGTTATGAGGAAACATATTCTCCAATGGTGGATGCAATTACATTAAGCTATTTAATTGGTCTAAATGTGTATGAAAATTTGGACATGCATCTTATGGATGTTGTCACAGTATATTTATATGGATCTCTTGATAATGACATTTATATGAGAATCCCAGAATGATTTAAGATACCTAAAATACATAAATCAAGTTCTAAAGAACTATATTCAATAAAGTTACAGAGATCACTATATGGATTCAAACAATCTTAACAAATGTTGTATAATCGCCTGAGTGGACATTTGTTGAAAGAAGGATATCAAAATAATCCGATATGTCCATATGTTTTTATAAAGAAATCACAGTCAGGATTTGCTATTATATTTGTATATGTTGATGACCTAAATCTAATTGGAACTCTTGAAGAGCTTTCAAAGGCAATAGAATATCTTAAAAAAGAATTTAAGATGAAAGATCTCGGAAAAACAAAATTTTGACTTGGATTGAAAATTAAGCATTTAGCAGATGAGATATTTATTCATCAATTAACCTATACAGGAAAAATTTTTAAAAGATTTTATATGGACAAATCACATCCATTGAACATTCCAATGGAAGTTTGTTCACTAGATGTGAAGAAAGATATATTTCAACCTCGAGATAATAATGAAGGTTCTTGGTCTTGAAGTACCATATCTTAGTGCAATTGGTGCACTTATGTATCTTGCTAATAATAAAAGGCCAGATATTGCATTTTTAGTAAATTTATTAGCTAGATACAGTTCTTCTCCAACAAAAAGACATTGGAATGGAATTAAGCATATACTCCTTTATCTCTGAGGAACCATCGATATGGGTTTGTTTTATTCAAATAAATCAAATTTTAACTTAGTTGGTTATGCAGATTCTGGATATTTATTTGATCCGCACAAAGCTAGATCTCAAACAGGTTATTTGTTCACTTGTGGAGGAACTGCTATATCTTGGCGATCAATGAAACAGACCATAACAGCTACTTCCTCAAATCATGATAAAATTGTTGCAATGCATGAAACTAGTAGAGAATATGTATGACTAAGATCAATGACTCAACACATTCATGAAACATGTGGCTTGTCTTCTACTAAAAATACTCCAACAACAATATACGAAGACAACACAGCATGTATAGCCCAAATCAAAGGAGGATATATTAAAGAAGATAGAACAAAGCATATTTCACCAAAGCTTTTCTACACTTATGATCTTGAAGAAAATGACGACATCACTGTACAACAAATTTATTCGAAAGATAACTTGGCAGATCTATTTACAAAATCATTACCAACCACAACCTTTGAAAAATTGGTGTAGAACATTGGAATGCGACGACTCGTAGATCTCAAGTAATGTTCCTACGAGGGGGAGCAAATAAATTGTATTCTTTTAAAAGCATTAGGTTATATGAAATATGTACTCTTTTTCCTTCACTAGGAATTTTTTCCCATTGGATTTTTCCTAGTAAGGTTTTAACGAGGCATATTTCATATAATATATAATGGATATCTAAGAGGGAGTATTATAAATATTATATTTGTATATAGATGTCCATTATGTAGCCAAACTTAGTGGCTAAAGGTCATGTGTCCCCTAAAGACACATCCTTAGTGACCATGAAGCTTCACCACCTACTTGCCAAATTGCTTATAAATAGAGGCTTTTGGTGAATATTGCAATACATACATTGGAGAGAAAAGAAGAGAAAAGATTGGTAAAATTTGAAATTTCATATTTCATAAAATTTCACTTTCTTTATTTTAGTTTATTTCTGTCATTTTGCTCTTCAATTTTAGAACAAAGAGAATATATTTATGTATATTATTGTCATTGTATATGAAATTATGTTTGTGCATATATATCACACTTGCAAATATAAAAAACATAAATGGATGGTATATGTGGTGAAAACTTTATGTTTTATGTGGTGAAAACTAAATTCTTAGCATACAAAAGAAAGGAAAACATGAAACAAGGAAAAAAAACAAATGTGAAACTTATGAGATGAGCTTAAGAAAGCTTAGTGGAACCCATGGGAGAGTCTAAGAGAGTTTAGAGAGAGCTCAATGTGACCTAATGAGGTAAGCTTAGTGGAGCTTAAAAAGAGCTGTGTGGGACCTATGAGTTAAGCTTATGAAAATCAAAGGAGCCTATGAGAGAGCTCAAGATAACCTATAGAAGAGCCTAAGAGAGTTTAGAGAGAGCTAAATGTGACCTAATGAGGTAAACATAGTGGAGTTTAGAGATAGTGTAGTGAGACCCATGAGGTAATCTAGTAAGCTTAGTGGAGTTCGGGAGAACCAAGGAGAGAGCTCAAGAACACCCATGGAGAGCCTAAGAGATCTTAGAAAGAGCTTGGGACCCATAAGGTAAGCTGTGAGGAAGCTAAGATATTCTGACTATTGAAAGCCTAAGCGTGAGAAGCTGCAAGGAGCTTACAGCTCAGAGGATCCATAAGGAGAGTCTAGATGAGCTCAGAGGATCCATGAAGAACCTCAGAGCGATTGAAGTTCAAGTTGTCGAAATTCATAACAGACAAGCCATAAGGGAGATGTTGAGAATTTGGACAGATAGTACACTTTAGCATCCCATCCGTTGAAGTAATAATGGCATAACTGCTGACCAAGCATTAACTCGACGATTCTAAGAATTTAAAAGAGGCATTATGAGTCTAAGTGATCGTTACATTCTACCATTCTATATAAGCGGCCAAAGTCATTGATTGAAGATACACCGAAATACCCTACTATTTTTTATTGTCTAGTTACCACGGACCCAAGGCTAACTTGAGTGTGTACTACGTAGCTTGACACCATACCAGTATTCATTTACTTTTGTCTTGGAAGCACTTAGATGAATCTCTCCTGAAAATAAATTTACGGTTGATCCACATCAACTATGCACATCTTAACAAAATCAAGGAAAATATTAAATTTTTTGCATTTAATGTATCTTTTGAAAAATGATAATTAGATACTTAAAAGGTGGGTATAAACCTTGTAATTTAACCTATGTTTTATTATCCGAAACAAAACCATATAATATTGTATGAATCTTTCTTTGCCAACAAAATTGGCCAATGGCACATGAAGGAATATTTATTGCAGTCTTTATGAAACTTTGTGCTCCGACGGTGGCCGTTTGTCTTAATATTAAAATTTCCAATCAACTGTACACATTGCAATAATCAAAACATATTATATATCTTTTATATATAAAAAAAAACATATTATAAAAACATTATCTCCTAAAAAATGATTTTTAAATATAATATTAAAAGAAAAACGAAATTAATAAAGAAAGTGCACGAGACATGTGTTGAAAGGGCAATATTCCCGCACATATATCTTATATTATATGCTTTGTTCTTGTCGATTCGGTTAATTTTCATCGTAATATGATCCACAAAATCCTCCTTCTTTATATATTATTATTATACAAACAAGAATATGCTCCATTACTTTTTTTTTTGTTTGTTTGGTAAGAAACTCAAATTTTATTTGATGTTTTTAAATTTATTAAATTTAGTAAATATGTATTTGACAGATAATTCGAATTCTATTTTCAAAAACAATTCTCAGATTTCGAGATATAAATCTTGCAAATTCTAAAAAATAATAATTTTATATATTCATTATATTTTGATTTTTGAATTTTACATTTTAAAATTCAAAATTATAATAAATAAAGATGAAAATATGAGATATTTTTAAAAATATAAAAACGGTTGAAAATAATTACAAATATGGTAAAATGTTTCTGTGATAGACCCAAATGGATATCTATCACTTTCCAAATAGACACAGATAGATGTCTATCTGGGTCTATCGTGAAGAGAAAGTGAAATTTTTATATATTTATAAATAGTTTGATATTTTTTCTATTTATAATAATTTTCCTAAAAATATTAAAAATGCATATATGTCACATTATAAACTCAATTCATTTTTTAGAAAATACAATATATATTATGTAATTTATTATAAATTATATAATATTACAAAATAATTATTATATAATTTTTTAAAACATAAATCATATTTATAAATAGATTAATAATAGTTTATTATTAGCTAAATATTGGTATATAACTGTAACTAGTTTTATGATTTATAATATATTTTTAAATCTGCTACCAAACACATATTTGAAAACATGAAATATTCATAGAATCCCTTATTTTTAAATTTATGTTTTCAAATTATCTACTAAATAGACCTTAAATTTTTTGTTAAATTAATTCATCTTTTTTTTTTTTTTTTTTTCAACAAAATTAATTCATGTTTTAACCAGAGTATAGTTGGTTTAGTTTAGTATATCTGATATGCTTTATCATTGATAAATATATTCTTTTAATAGTTCTTTTTAATGTAATAGGAGGTAGGGGGATTTAGACTACAAACATCTTGGTTATTAACATGTTTGTATGCCAGTTGAGTTATGCTTGCTTTGACCTATATGTTGATAAATTATTGATACACCAATGTTACACTTGAAATTAAAATTTGAACAAATAGTCATCTACTACTGATATACTTAAACAAATATATTTTTACGAAGCACTGATATACTAATGATACACCAATGTTATACTTAAAATGAATTTTGAGTTGACGTTGATGTGCTACTCATACATCAATGTTATACTTGAAATGTAATTTAGAATGAATTTAATTGATATACTATTGACATTCCAATATTATACTTGAAATGAATTAAAATGAGTGTTGATATACTACTAGTACACCAGTGATATACTTAAAATGAATTTTTAATGAGTATTAATATGCTACTAATACACGACTGTTCAATTTTAAATCAATCTTGCATGAATGTTGATAAACTACTGATACACTAATATAATACTTAGTATTGCATTTTGAACGTAAGATAATATATATAAGTGATGCACTAATGATATTCTCAAAATGCATTTTGAATTAGTACTGATATAAAATTGAAATATGAATGTTATACTTTATGTATATCTTTTTTTAATGATACACTTCGTATTTGGTTTATCAACAATATCATTCGATATGCTTTTATTTCTCTTAAAATGTGGTATCAATCTACTCATATAAGAAGTATGAAATAATATGCATTCTACGATTGATATACCAAATTAAATGTGACTTACATGCCATCACAATCATATTATAATTTTGAGAAAAGAGCAAATTAGTTGATATATTTTATATTAGTTATATGTAGTTGACACAATTAACGCGATTAAAATATGCCACTAAAATCAGATAATTTTTTTTTTCCCGAAAACATAAGAAAACTAATGCTAAAATCTAAATTAAACCATCGAAATTGAACTAATCAAATGAAAATAACTCCATATAAAATTAGAAAAAAAATAATAATAATAACTTCCACCATACAATTAAAATCATAGTATATCAATTGCATAAATGATACACTACAAAAAAGAAAAAAAAAATCAAATTAAACTTTTATTAATTTTTTTTTCTATATTTGTAATATTAGTAAACCACTTCTAGATTTATAAATACCCATTAATTTTTTTTATATCCATTACAATTTTTCTTTAAAAAAAATGCTCTTGTCAAAAGGACAAAATAAAATATATTAATTAGGCACATAATTCACATGTTTGTTGTTTGCAAAAATGGCAAAAATGTAACTCAACTCACATGTAAAAGATGTAAAATGTCACAGATGCCCTCACTAATAATATATACTTGACACACCCGATACAATTGATACACTTGATAGTGATATACTTGATAATGATGCACTTGACTGATATATTTGATATACTTGTCAATCATGCACTCGTTTATACTGCTGACAAACTTGATAATGATGCACTCTTTTAGAATACTGATACACTTGATCGATATACTACTGATATACTTGATTGATATTGGTGATAAACTTGATGATGATGCATTTGATTGAATTGATATACTTTATAATCATACACTTGGATTTAAAAGAAAATAAAAATTGAACTCTTCTTTGTAGCAACAACAACCCCCTCCCCCCACCTCTCTTTTACCAACTAGCACTCCTCCACACCATCTATCGTCGTCGATCGCTCCACCTTCCTACAATTTACCTTCGCTAGTTGCTGCTTTTTTTTTCTCTCTCTCTATCTTTCTTTCCTCTAGCATCTCTCTTTCAATAACTATCATTGCTCCACACCATTTGTCATCTGCCACCACTCCATCTCCCCACCACTTACCTCCATTGACCTCCGCACATCCAGCCAATCACCACTTTTCTCTCTCTCTATCAATTGTTTGTTTAAGGGAAATATGAGATAAAAAAATAATTATAAATTTATATTTGAAGTTTTTACCGTATTTGCAAAATATCAAATATAGATGATACACCTAGAAAATAATTTATTTAAATTACCACCATTACAATTTCGCCTAAAAGAATCAACGGTAAACTACGCTTCTCCTGTTTAATATTTGGTTCATAAAATTTTAAAACAACTTGTCAGTATGTTTCGGACTTAGCTTAGGTTTGATCTTTGGAATTTTAGAAGTTGAAGTGTTTGGTTGTATAAGTGTGAATTTGGTTTTTAATTAGTCATTGGTATATGGTTGGCTGTTAGGTAATTTAAGAGAATGATAGGCATGATTGTTAGAAATAAGTTGATTTGATTTTCTATATATGCATTTTTTTTAAAATGAGATAAAGCTTTTATGTATCCTTTTAAGTGAGTTCAAACTATATTTTAAAAAAAATTAACTTTAACATTCAAATACTAGATAAAACTATTTCAAACTTTGTCCCAACTTTAGAGACATGTGTTAACTTTTAAACTTTATAGATTAAAAGTATATATTGATGTTGAAATTTAATTTAAAGATGGATATTCACTACGTTTAAATTCCAAATATATATATATATATATGAATTACTAAAAATTTAATTTATTCTTATATTTTAATTGTTGTCATTTTAATCTGGTTAAATTATAACTTCATTCTCTTTAATTTTTTTTTTTCTAATTTAGCTATATACAAGGTGAAAAATTCAACAATCTAATCTCTTGATTCAATTACATACTTTAGGTAAGTTGAAATATAATCATGTTTGTAACTATAATTTTTATATTCGACTTTCAAGTTTTTGTTTAATCAATCATTGATGTTAAAAAGTGTAGGATCCTTGTACTTCAATTACGGTTAATTTTTTTTAAAAAAAAAATCTAACAAATCTGTGTAACTTTAAGTTCAGTGTCTAATAAAACTTTTAACCCTATTCAATGTTTTTTTTCTCTTTTTTTTTTTTTAAAAAAAATTACAGATCTATTACATACAAACTTGAAACTTTTATTGGAAGTTTATAAACCTATTAGCTATTATCATTGAAATTTCATGAGCTTATTATTAGTCTTTTTTAGGTTGAAATATCAAATTTGGTCCTTGCACTTTGAATTAGTTCCATTTTATTTCTTGTATTTCACATGTTCAATTTTGATCTTTGTACTTCAATCAATCTTAAAATTAGTCATTTCTTTTAGTTTATAGTTGATTTCTGTAAAAGCCTATATTAGCATTCTTTTCATAAGTTTTGGAAATATATTCTGAAATTGTTTTTTTTTTTCATGAAAATTATTTTTAGTATTTACATTTTAGCCAATTTAGATAAAAAAAAAATAATTTTAAAAATACTAAGGTCACCTTTGATAGCGATTTGGTTTTGTGTTTTTAGTTTTTTAAAATTAAGTCTATAAACACTCATTTCACCTTTACATTTATTTTTTTTTTATCTGTTTCTTAGCAATATTTTCAAAACCAAGCCAAATTTTGTAAGCTAGCATGCTTATCAATGATTTCTTTTTTTGTTTTCTGTCTTTGAAATTTGTACTTTTTTACTCACTGTTTCTTCCATATGTTTTCAAGTTTTTAAAAAACATATATTTGAATTCTTAATCAAATTACAAAACGCAAAAACAAGTTTTTGGAAACTAAAGAAAATAGTTTATAAACATTTGACATTTGACTAGGAATTCAAATGTTTTCATTGTCAGAGATTCTGGTGTGCAACATTTATTTAAGATTTTATGATATTCTTCAATATGTCTTTGTTGTTTTTTTCTGCTTGCTTGCTATTTTTGGAAATGCGGTTGTGCAATACTTTTTTCCATATTTGGAAAATCATGTTTTTCATATTTTTGCAGCTTGCTTACTTTCTTCGCTCTTGAGTATTTTTGGAAGGTAGAGTTGCTTTTTTGCTTGTATGCTTGTTTGCCGTGCTTATTTAAAGGTTTTAACCTTTCATTGAGGGTTGACGGCTTCATGAAGAAAACATTGAGTGCCGTTGTGATCAATCACGAAGTTAGTTTTGAAGTTTTTAGTCGTTTGTGCTACTATATGTTTGGAGATTTCTACCAAACCATTGATTTGTTTCTTTAGTAGTCTCCTAAGGAAGTTTCCATGAGCTTAGGGGGAGCTTAAGTGAAAAGAGCAAAGTGACATTTGCTAAAGTGGGAAAGATAACGTTCTAATAGAGAGCGAATCTCATTCTTAATGGGAGCCTAAGATGTTTTTCACTAATATCTCTACTTAGGGGGAACCTAAGTCAACAAAAGAGGGAGTCTTTCATCTAACCGGAACCTAGGTGAAGGATTGAGTGATTAAGCTATACAAGAATAATTGTAATCAAGTTATTGTTATATATAAGTAGTAAGTTGTAATTGCTTATTATATATATTAGTGAAATTATCTTTTCTAGACATCTTACCCCCCAAACATAAGTGGTATTTCACCGAATTGGATTACTAATCTTGTGTGTTCCTTGGTGTGTTAATATTTAAGGTTGTTTATGATTTGTGACTTGATGTGACATTGTTGTTGATAGTTTTTCAAGTAGATCTCTTATGCATTTTCCATTCTTAACAAATATGAAAACTATGAGAAAACAATAACAATTTCTAAAAACAAAAAACAAATAATTGTGAAACAAGTTTTGATTTTTTTGAAATTTTTATGCAAATGACCCAATTCTGACTATATTAATAATAAAATCTAACATTTTGCTTATTCTAAAAAAAAAACAAATAATTGTGAAACAAGTTTTGATTTTTTTGAAATTTTTATGCAAATGACCCAATTCTGACTATATTAATAATAAAATTTAACATTTTGCTACGTCACATACCACTAGTTGCGAATGCTCAGCCATGGAGCCCAGTCGCAATGTGAAAGCAAAGGACGAATTTTAAAGAAAACATCCGAATTAGAGCCTCTTCACCTAACGTCTTACTCTTCGTCATGGGTGAGCACCCGCCACCCTGAATGCCACTTAGGGAACATTTTCATTGTTTTTTTTTTTTTTTTTTTTCCAAAATTCAAATTATTCGGCACTAGCAATCAAATTTGGATCATTTCTGGAAACATCTCTAATTCTATATATCCTCTAATGTTCAACTCAAATTAAAAAAAGAAAAAAAAAGGAAAAAGGGAAGAAAAAAGAATCTTCTTTTTGGCAGCACTCTCATGGATGTTTTCAATATTCGTTTCCAAAACTTTGTCCTCCATTGAAGAACAACCTAGAAGGTTTTCTTTTCAAATTAACAGAGAAATGGAAGTTTTAAAAGAAGTGGGTGTGTGTAGAAAGTGAAAGCTTCAAAAATGGTGAAACACTTACGAACTTTCATCAACTCTCAGAAAAAGGCATTGAAAAAAGCTGCAAAAATGATAAGCTTTATTGCTTTGGAGTAATAAAGGGCATGTTCGGCCATCATGTCTTTTCCAAGCCATTTCTTCCATTATGACTCACATGCCTTTGCTTTTTACTCAAAATCCAAACAAAAAAAAAAAAAAAGTTGTTTATTTTATTTTTAAGTAAAAAAAAAGGAAATTTTTATTTGATAAAACATATTTATTTAGGTTAGTTGAATTATACTTACTTTATTATGGAATATACTCTTTAGTCCTTAGTAGTTTAAAATTCTTACATACTTATCCCTAAATTTTGAGTTTATTTTCTATTTATTTTTTTACATTTTTTTACACTTTTATCTTTGAGTAGCTAAGACTTAATTTTGGTACTTAGTTTTAACTTTCATTTAATTAATTAAAAATAATTACTAATAAAAACTATTTTTATTATAATTAATTATGAAAATGAGCATAACTAATTTACATAGTGTTCGTAATATTAATCTATCGGTGAAAATGTTAAGATCCCCATTTTATATGCTAACAAAAATTTAATACTTTGAACAAAAGTTTAAAATTATGAAGTTTAAAATAAGTTCAAATTAACTCAAAGTGTAGAGATAAAAATATAATATTTTGAAATTAAAATCAAAAGAAAAACTAAAGGTAAAAGAGTAATATTTGAAAGCTGTAAACAACAAATATAAACCATACTGAAGTAAAAGAACATTTCTTTTTCTAAAAATAAGGGTTAAAAATGAAGTTCATGAAGACTCATAATTGCCTAGATTAGCCCCAATTGCTTTCAATCCCTTTCACATTATCAACATAATACAAGTTTTGATTTGCTTACTACGCCAATCTTGCACAATCTTTCTGATGGGTAGTCCTTAATTTCCTTCTGTAAAGCTTCTAACAAAAACAAAAAATCCCATAAGAGAGAGGGAAGGATAATGGTCCACTGACTCCACTGTCCATCAATCGGCCGTCTTCCTGGACGCTCACGTGATCTTCCTTCTTTTTCATTCTGCCATTTCTGATTCCCCATTTTCTTCAATTTCTTTCTTCTCAACAGGAATTTTGGACGCCATTGTAGTTCACCTTGTCTTTGTTTGTGTGCATTCTTCTCTTCTTTGAAGAACAAAGGCCAAACAGTGAGTTCATTCTTCTTATTTACTAGTTTTCTGTTTTGTTTTACCTGTTTTACCAACTGGAAAGAGAAAATTAGCTTCAAGAATCTTGTCATATGGGGATTGTAATGATGAGGGTCCATGATCTCCATTCTGCATTTATGACCCCATTTGGATATATTCATCAGTTACCCAGAAGCAAAATATCCTCAACATTCAATTTTTTTTGTCTTGCAAATCCCCTTATTTCTCTTCTGTTTTGAGTTCTAATGGCTGTCTTGAAAGAGATATCAACTGGGTTTTGCTGAAAACTGAGTGATAACTGATAACTGATATAAGTTCTCTTATCTTCTCCATTTGTAGGGGAATACAGATGAGGGGTTTTCTGTAAGCTCTAATTTTCTTTCTGTCTTTCTTTTTCTTCTTTAAATTCCATTTAGATCTACAGCTAACTGAACCCCACCTCAGGATTTAGCTTGGAGATCGAGATAAAGACGCTATGGATCTTGAGCATGGGAAGTGTTGGGATAGTTCAAAGGTTTGTGTCGAATCGATTCTCTGAGCTTCAACTTCTCCATTTTTCTACATTTTGAAATCACCCAGTTGTTGAAATTACTGCAATTTTGGGTTTCTTTCAGAAGGATTCTTGGAAAACGGTTCTTGTATTGGCCTATCAAAGCCTTGGTGTCGTCTATGGCGATTTGAGCATCTCTCCTCTATACGTTTACAGAAGCACTTTTGCTGAAGACATCCAACATTCAGATACCAATGAAGAAATCTATGGTGTTCTTTCATTTGTCTTCTGGACTCTCACTATAGTCCCTCTTTTCAAATACGTCTTTGTGGTTCTCAGAGCTGATGACAATGGCGAAGGTAAAAGAGAACGAAGCATACGCTGAAAATCGAAAAAGCATCAAAACTCAGTTAATGAATTCTTCTGAAACCGCCATTGCAGGTGGGACTTTTGCTCTGTACTCGTTAATTTGTAGACATGCCAAAGTAAGCCTTCTCCCCAACAGACAAGTTGCAGATGAAGCTCTTTCCACTTACTTGCTGGAACATCCACCAGAGAAGAAGAAGCAATCTAAGGTTAAATTGCTGCTGGAGAAGCACAGAGCTCTTCACACTTCCTTGTTGATTCTTGTTCTTCTAGGTACTTGTATGGTGATTGGAGACGGGCTTCTCACTCCTGCCATTTCTGGTACACTTCTTCTTTTTCCATTTTCTTTAGCCCCTTCCAGAATTCGAATTGTTTTAATTTTTTGTTTTGTGCAGTTTTCTCAGCAGTTTCTGGACTTGAGTTATCCATGTCCAAGGCTCACCATGAGTGTAAGCACCTTGACTTTGGATATCCCTATTAGTCTTTCTTCCAGGTTGAACTACAATTTTACTCAATATGCCTTAACTTTAATTTGACAAATAAATTAAGTTTGACAATACGCATTTTGTTTTAGTGACACAGCAGTGAGGTTTGATGAATCGTTGAAAAATATGAATTTAGATTCGGTTTTTAGATTCTAGTTTAATAAAAAGAAAAGGTCTAAGCCCAAACCAAACATAACTTAGTAGACTATGCACCAATTATCATTTTCTCGATCTCCCTCTCAGAAATTTTTAAATTAAAAAAAAATGGTCTAGAACTATTATGTTAATTCTCATGAAGAACAATAGGGTGTTCAATAAATTTTAATAAACAAACAAACAATAACAAAAGATTTACAAGTATAGTTTCTAAGTTGAAATTAGATTTACAGTGATTAAAAATGTAATTTACCTTTAACTACTTACTGAAGGAAGTTAGCACAAGCTGTTTAAATAAGAGACAGGCTAGAAAGGAAATTGAGATGTGAAATTGTCTCAAGCGTTGCCTAATATTTGTCAAATTTTCAGATTCTTTGTGCAATTTTTGTCTGGTTTTAATAATAGAGTCACAGACAGAAAGTTTTGGAGAAACAATGCAACTTAAATTATGTAATGAGTTAGCTGTATCAATAAAAACTTTGTTTTTTTCAAACTGATGATAAGACAGAAGGTTCTAGTGAGTTATTTTGACAAGACTGGGGAAGTGTTAGTTTCTCTTTGGACTGGGGTACATGGGGGGACCTACAAACCCAGCCAGTTTCTGTTTCCATTGGTTTCATCCAGCTCTCCTTTCATCCTTAGTTGATGTTTGAGCCATACTGTAATTAGGTCTCATTTGACTATCGTTTGATTTTTAAAAATTTGTGTTCGTTTACTTACAACTTGCTTACTATATTGTTTAGATCTTTTTTAACTAAACATTTAAATTATTATCCAAATATTAAAAACAAAAACAACTTTTTAAAACCTACTTTTTTATTATCTTTCATTTTTTAATTTTCAAAACTTAGCTTGGTTTTTTAAAACACTCCAAAAAAGTAGATAACAAAACAAAGAAATCAATAGGTGGAAGTAGTGTTTGTAAACTTAATTTTAAAAAATGAAAAGGTTATCAATAGGGTCTAAAATTGTCTTCATTTTTGAAGCTAACCTAATTACTAATTGAGAAGCTTGTTTATTTTGAAGATTAATATAAATTGCTAATTTTAGAGGTTGCTTGATTCACAAATGATGTTTTGTGTAACTTGGAGCAAAGAAACAGCTAGCTGTTTAGCTTCTAATATCCGTACCTCTAGATTCTAGATTCATTTCTCCACCCTAGTATAAAACTCTGTTATGCAGTTGAGTCTTTAGGCTATGGGTGTTCTAATCCAATGAGCTATAGAGATTCAAACTTCTAAAACTCATTTACAAATTGTCAACATAAATATAGCTCAATAATCAAGACATCTACACTTTTCTTTGGAGTCAGAGGTGCAAATCATTTCCACGTTTGTTGTATTCAAAGAAACGCATTTACATATTGGACAAACAAACCCACATTTTCTATTACCCATTCCTTTACAGAATTCAAGTACCAATTAAACAAACCTCTAAATTCTCAATGTTATAGGCTTCATAAACCCAAACTTATTAAATTCATAATAAACATGTCATTAGATTGTGGCCAAGTAAGAAAGAAATAATTAAGTAAATAAACCTCTCCTTAGAGTTCAAAAGATTTATTAAATTGTGATAAATGATCTGGATTTGTAATTTTGATGATAGATTTGCCATATCACTCCATTATATTGTTTAAATCCTTGCAAGCTAATTACTCTGTTTCCTTCTCCCTCTATCCCCTTTTTCAAAGATCTGTCCTTCCAGGATAAAAAGTCTTCTACCAAAAGAACTTCTACTATGCATGTATATTGATTAGTGTTTTGAGTTTACTAATCATACTGACCTCTCCTTGACAGAAAAAGGGGAAAATGAAGAAAACTTTCTCATCTACATGTTCTAGCTAACACCCAGAAGTTACCTTCCTGCAGATGCAGTGGTTCCAATCACTTGCTTTATCTTGGTTTGTCTATTTGCACTTCAACACTACGGCACACATCGAGTTGGTTTTGTATTTGCCCCCATTGTATTGGCATGGCTACTCTGCATCAGCACCCTTGGCATATACAATATTATACACTGGAATCCACGTGTTTATCAGGCTCTTTCTCCATATTACATGTTCAAGTTTTTGGAGAAGACAAGGAAGAGCGGTTGGATGTCGTTGGGGGGTATATTGTTGTGCATAACAGGTAAAACTAATGCATAGCATGCTTATGAGGTTTTGGAAGCTTGTCACTTGTTTACTTTCCTTCTTTCAAGTTTCAATTACTATATCCAAATTTTGTTTTTACCTGTATTTGGGAGCTAACCCATTTCGGGTTCTCTCCATTTCATGTAGAAACATTCAGATATTACTTGCTACGAAACATCACCCGGTCTTGAGGTTGATTATGTTATTTTTCTTGTTCTGAAAACCAGAACAGATTCAGAAGGTCTATGTCGGCTTATTGAATATTTGATTGAATTGCAGGCTCAGAAGCAATGTTTGCTGATCTTGGTCACTTCTCATACACTGCAATACAGGTGAGTCTGTCTTCATTGGCCCTTAAGTTGAAACTTCCCTCTTCAGTTTATTCATAATATGGAAAAGATTCTTTTCATAAATACATAGACTGACAATCCTGCTCCATCCTGTCTTGCCTCATCCCCCCCTTCAGATTGCTTTCACTTTCCTGGTGTATCCAGCGCTTATATTGGCATACATGGGCCAAGCTGCTTACTTATCACAACATCACCATACCACCAAAAACATTGGCTTCTACGTTTCTGTTCCAGGTATGAATGACTGATGGAAATTCGCCACGACCATCATTTAAGATGTATGAATTTATAATTCATAAACATTACGTAATGTTTTGTGTGATGTTCTTTTACTGTTTTGATATGTTGCAAGCTCTACTTTTAGGAGACTACTTATAATGGTTTTTGGAAAACAGAGAGTGTGAGATGGCCAGTGCTTACAATTGCTATACTTGCGTCGGTTGTGGGAAGCCAAGCAATCATCAGCGGAACATTCTCCATTATTAACCAGAGCCAGTCCCTTGGGTGCTTCCCTAGAGTGAAGGTTGTTCATACTTCTGATAAGATCCATGGCCAGATATACATTCCAGAGATAAATTGGATTCTTATGATTCTCTGTGTCGCCGTTACAATTGGATTTAGGGACATAAAACACCTTGGAAATGCTTCAGGTGAGTCGGTTACAGCATACTTATCAAATACTACATTCATCTCCATTTCTAGACATGTGGAAATCATTTTTGTGCACTTGAAATATAAATGTTCCATTCTCAACAATCTTATTCGCAAACTTCCCCGTTGCCCATATCTTGAGGCAGAGTCTTCTTCTATTCCACCTGATTGCTTAGGGTAGATATCAGTTGCCTTACAAGTTTTAGGATGGATTATATCATAAAGAACTGATACAATTGGCTACTTGTTCTTGTTTTGCAGGTCTGGCTGTAATGACTGTGATGCTTGTGACAACCTGTCTTACATCTTTGGTGATTGTCCTGTGTTGGAACAAATCTCCACTCTTGGCTCTCTCCTTTTTGATATTCTTTGGGTCTGTTGAATTGCTCTACTTCTCAGCTTCACTCACCAAGTTCAGGGAGGGCGCTTGGCTCCCCATTCTTTTAGCTCTCTTCCTCATGACCATCATGTTTGTTTGGCACTATGCAACCATCAAGAAGTATGAATTTGATCTTCACAACAAGGTTTCATTAGAATGGTTACTAGCATTGGGGCCAAGCCTTGGGATTGCACGTGTCCCCGGCATTGGATTAGTCTTCACTGATCTCACTTCTGGCATCCCTGCCAACTTCTCTCGGTTTGTCACCAACCTCCCGGCATTTCATCGGATTCTTGTCTTTGTATGCATAAAGTCAGTACCAGTTCCTTTCGTACCTCCAGCTGAGCGATATCTTGTGGGAAGAGTTGGCCCAGCTACGCATCGATCGTACAGGTGCATTGTTCGGTATGGCTACCGTGATGTTCACCAGGACGTGGACTCATTTGAGTCTGAATTAGTCACGAAACTTGCAGACTTCATCCGCTATGATTGGTTCAGAAAGCAAAGACCCAACTCTTGCAGTGAGGATGATGCATCCCGTTCAAATGAATCGACAAGTGAGTGCAAGCTGGCTGTGATTGGAACCATAGCATTTGCAGGTGCAACTGCCTATGAAGAGACTGTGCAGCCTGCAAGCGTATCAGTTGGGTTCCAAACTGTTGACAGCGTCGGTGATGTGATTGAAATGGAGCCACCGGGAGAAGAAAGAAGAGTCAGGTTTGCCATAGATGACGAATTTGAATGTGGCTCACGAGCTGAAACAGAAGCCCTTCTGCAAGAAGAACTAGAAGATCTTGTAGCAGCCCAGCAATCAGGGACAGCGTTCATTCTCGGGCATTCACACGTCCGGGCGAAGCAAGGATCGTCTCTGTTGAAGAGACTGGCCATTAACTATGGCTACAACTTCCTAAGAAGGAATTGCAGAGGAGCAGATGTTGCTCTTAAGGTGCCACCAGTTTCTCTTCTTGAAGTTGGCATGGTTTATGTTGTATAAGTCTCAAATGGTTATTCTGTTCTCTCCCTCTCTGCTCATTATGTAAAGATGTTACTGCCTTGAATGAAAGCTAAAATATTCCACCGTGTAACTCTCCTACAAACCCAGAAGAATTATCTTCCTTCAAACATAAAAATTTGAGGCTTCAAAGATTAACCCGTGATTTTATAACAAAATGGATATTGAAACCCATGATGTTGGATGATACAACAAGTAAGCAAACTCTAGAAAAGGGAGACTTGAGAAGTTATGCACTTTTATAGGTTCTGAACTAAGATAATTCAGAATAAAGAAGATCAATGGAAGATGTTATCATATTGACGTACTCGAAAAACAATTTCAGCCAATTTTAGCATAATTCGGTAGATAAAGGCATTTACTACCATACTAAAGCTCAATGACTTGATCTTTTACTCTGAAAAGGAAAAGTTCCCTCAATTATTCAGCTCAAAATTGATTTTGAGATAATTGTTCTAATAGGAGACGATAATTGGACAGTCTGAAGGTCTATCATTCCATGTTTTTTTATATAGGAATAGTGTGATTATGGTGAATAATTGGGTATGGGTACATAAGTATGGATAACTACACTCCCAAGTAGTAAAAACCCAAGATTGGAAGTGCTAAACTTTCATATCAATGCAAGCTTTTCCTAAACTAGTTACATCAAGAGTAATATTTGCCATCGAATCACTCAGTTTGACTCTTGTCCCTAGTACTACACAAACATGTGAATCTCAAGAGTCAAGCTCCAATCTCATTAGTAGCCATAAATTAACTAATAAATTCCTAAGATTCGTAACCTAGCAAAAAAAATCAAGTGGCCATGGAAAATGGAGAGATCAAGAGTATCAAACACGGCCACGTAGCTCCACTTCACAGCAACCACAACGCCCAATCTCTCACCACCTCTAATTTTCACTTATAAACACAGAGAAACTCCTCGTTCATGGCGGAATCGTCAAGGTCGCCGTCCATTCTTCGAATTTCAGATTCAATCGAGCGAAGTAACCAGCGGCGGCGATGGTGGCGATTTCTCCGTCCCACGGCGGGTTCCCATCGCAATTAGGGCAGGGGTGGAAGGCGTTAAGGGGGAGGCCTGATAGGAGCGCCAATTTGAGAGTATTGGCGAAAGCGGCGGAGAAGGGCGAGGAGAGAGAAAGCGGCGGCGGCGGCGGAGGAGAGAATAAGAAATCGCTGTTCAGCAGCGTGACGGAGGCGTTAGATTTCTCTGCCGTGCGATCGAGTCGCGACGCCGAGCTCCTCGATGATGCCCGTCAGGCCACCCAAGCCGGCGGCAGAATGACCCGGGAACAGGTACTTGTTTGTTGCTTACAGTTAATTTGTTATTGATTAAATTATCAAAAATGCCCTTTACCCATCAAATTTGTTTCAAATATTCCCCACTTCGAAAATTTTCATTTTAGTTTGATATTGTTTCCGAATAATAATAGATATATCTATGTATTTATTTATTTTTTTTTAGCATAACAACTCGGATGATAGGAGATCAAAATTTCCTGTCATTGAACTAAACTCACTCTATTAGTAACGAATTTTTGCCGTTACATTCATTGGTAGGTATGAACAAACCTTGATACAGAAAAAAAATTAATAATAATAAATGTATATAGCATTTGTGAACTATATATGTGGTTGATTTCTTCATTTCAACCCTCTACCAATTTTCTTCTGATTTCTTTTTATGGACACTAACCTCCAAAATACTTTTGGTATGTATTTAATTTTTTTTACATAAATAATATATCAACAAACATGAAATTTCTAGTCGATCAACTTAACGATAAAAGTCTCAATGATTGTTTTGAAACAATCTTCTAATTCAAGAGTTAAAATAAAATTCTTCAGAATTTGGAGATATGATTGAAACTATATACATATTTCAATGATATTTTTGATAATTTAGCCTTTAGTAATTGATCTAATTGGAAAATATTATAAGATTGTTTTTCTAGAATAACATTTTGTTCCAAACTTTTTTGTAGAGGTAATAATTTAGTTTATAAAATTTGAACATTAACTACGAAGAAAGATAAAAAAGAGAGTACATATTTATTACTATTGAGCTAAACTCATGTTTGTTGAGTCAATCAACTTTAGTTTGTAATATTATAGCTTTTGATTTCATAACAATTTCAATTAATTCTTCATTTTAGTCTTGGTTGTGTAAATCTTACAAATATCTTAAGAAATTTCCTACCTGCATTGATTAATGAACTTATTAGTAACCAAATATGTATTTCTCTGCCAATGTGAGACTAGGTCAGTGTAATTGACATCATTTTCCATTTTAGAGGTGGAAAGTTTGATTTCTCATCTCCACAGTTGTTGCATCAAAAAAATATGTATCCCTATTATGTTTTTCAAATTTTATCTCTAATTGGTCTTTAAATTTTAAAAGCATTTAATAAGGTTTTGAAATCTTCTCGTAACTTTAATCTTAAAAAATATATTATATTGTAAATATTTCAGGAACCAGTCTTAAAAAATATATTATATTGTAAATATTTCAGGAACCAGCATTCTTCAACCACTTACACAATTTTGTTGTAGGAATATAATTGTCTAAAATGGTCTTCTACATTATGTATGGTTTGGATGCAGTATGGAGCTTTAAGAAGGAAAATAGGAGGGACTTACAAGGACTTCTTCAAATCTTACATAGAAGGTATGTTACCAACATTAAAATGTTTTATGATAGAAAATATCAATTTATATTCTTAAACTATACTCTCCATTATGTTTCATATAGATAATAAATTGACTTATAACTTTACCAACTACACTTCTAAACATTCATAGGTGAATCAATTGAGACTCTCTCCATTTAGGAATTTCCTTTGAAAATTGTCCATCTATTTATCCTATTTTGTAAATCAGTTTTTACGTGCATAAGAATTGATACATGGATGATTTTTAAAGGTATCTTAACAAATGGTCTAAATTAATTCACTTAGGAAAATTTAGTAGCTTATGAATTGATAAAATTATGAACCAAACACGATATTTTTCAAATGAAATATGAATTATGGTGTAAATTAGTACACCTACTAAAGTTTAGGGTTAGAAATTGATATAATTATTAGTTTAGAGTTTTAATGGATACAAGCCCAAAAGTTTAGGGTATAATTGATTTTTTTGTTTTATTTTATTTTATTTATTTTTGTCTAAATAAAAGATTCAAAACCTATGTTAACTCATAATCAAAATTGATGAAAAATATTTGGTTGTTTGAATGGATGAAAAATAGTGGATGGGCAATATGTTGAAGAAGGGTGGGTGGACAAGACATGCAAGGTGTGCAAGAAGGACACAGGGGGAGAAGCAAGACAAGTTGACAAACTTGGAAGATATGTACATGTTGCTTGTTTGGAGAAATCCAACTCTTCCCCAGGGAATTTCTTCTCCAAGCTCTTCTCCAAATGAAAAACTTAGGTTTAACTATAAAATTTCATCATTGAAACTTGAATTCATATTTAGTTCTTAAGTTTATGATTTATATGTGCAAGTTAACATGTTAGTATATAGAAGTTTTGAGTTTCATAAAGTTAAAGTTTATATATACAAATTGTTGTGATGAAAAAGTTTTTGTTTGGGGTAACACAATTCACATACCAAATATACTCTACATTTCATAACTCTAAGCTACACTAGTTTTGTTGTACAAGGTTGAAGACTACAAAAGTTAATGAGATCAATCTTATTATATGCTAAAAATTACAATACAAAAATGTAAAAATTACATTTTTGGTACTTTGAGGTTTGAGTTTGGGTAGCTGAGTTTTCAAATTTGACAATTTTAACCCATGAGTTTTGATTTTAGTAGCATTTAAGTCTGTCTATTAATTACTCACAGATAGTTGGTATAGCACCAAATTTTTATTAAAAAAGAAAATAGCATTGATATATTTTTAAAAGTAAATAATTTGTTTAATCTTTCTTGTTATTATTTTTTTCTCTTCTCTTTCCTTCTTTCCTCCCCCTTCTTTGTCCTTTTGTCTCAACCTTCTCCCTCCTCAATCAAGAATAGGTTTAAATAGTCTCTCCATTAAAAAACAATTAAATTAAAATAAAATAAAAAATAGATGGGCTAACTTGGCAATATGAATTGAAAAAAAATATATTTTTAATCTTTTCTTTCTCTCCACTTCCTTCCTCCTCCCTCTCTATCATCTCTCTTTCTTGGCTTAGTGAAGCGTTGTAGAAAATAGAGTAAGAGAGAGAGCTGGCACGTGGATCCTCATTCTTAGGGTTGGCAACGGGACAGGGGGCGGGGATTCCCTATTGCGGAAATAGGTCCTTGCGGGGACCCATTCCCCAAAATAGAGCGAGAGCGAGCCAGCAAGAGAGGATGAGAGTCATCTAAAGAGAGATCGAGACTATGAGAGAGAGCAAGGGCAATAGAGTGTGACTTGTGAGAGAGTATCAATGATAAAACTTAGTTAGAAAGAGCGAGGGGGCGAGAGCGAGCCAGCGAGAGAGTAACAATAATTCATCTTTTATATATATATATATATATATATATAATTAATTTTATATAAACGGGTGGTGTCGGGATAAATAGAGGTCGGGGTCGGGTGGGGATACCCTCTCGTCTCCGCCTCGTCCCTAGACGGGTACCTAGAAAATGTCCTCGGTTTGACCCCATCCCCAGTCAAACTAGGGATTTCTCGACCTGATCGGATTCGATACCCCACAAGTTTTTTTTTTGCAAACCCTACTCATTACGAAAACTAGAACCTCAAATCATGTAATGATTCTTCATCGTCCAAACAAGAATTAAATATCATAACTACAATTACTCTCCACTCGTAACTGTTCAAACCAGAAGAATCAAAACAGAACATAAACCAAAAATCTCAAAATAACACAATCTCACACTTCAATTCCACAACATTTGAGAACCAAAACCATGAGGAGAGGAGTGTAGGCACATTCAACAATCATAATAACAATCCAATCTAGTCCAAAATCCTATTAGAGTAACCAATTAACTCAGAAAAAAAAAAAGAAAAAAAGAAAAAACAGAATCAGACGTTTAATTGGCGAAAAAGAAAGAAAATGGTCGGTCCGTGAGAGGTTTGGCAAGCTGAGTTTGGAGCATGCTTCGAGACAGCGGGAGTGAGAGTGAGAGTCTAAGAGCATGTGGAATATTCGATTGAGAGGTGTCGTGACTAACTGCCCCATATTTTTGCTTCACCTGGTGAGTGGTATAGTGTACTGCATTTGGGTTTGAGATTTGAGGGTGGGGTGTATGTGATTAATTTCCATTTGGGGGCACTTGGGAGACTTCCTCTAAATGGGTCTTGCCTAGGTTGATAGAGGAACAACCAGAGAACTCTACTATTGATTTTACTTGATGTAACTATGAACCACTTTTCAATGGAGATGGAGGAAAGAGGACGATTGAGAGAAGAGAATGAGAGAGAAAGAGAGATGGTGGAGATGGAGGAGAAAGAACGAGAGAGAGAGAGGAAGGAAGTGGAGAGAAGGGAAGAAATGATTTAAAAATAGTATAAATATACTTTTGGTCCTTAAAGTTTGAGGTTAATGTTTATTTGGTCATAAAGTTTTAAAATGAACACTTTTAATCACTGAGATTTAAAGAAATGTTCTAAATGGTCCTGGAGTTATTTGACCGTTAGTAGAAATATTACGTGGTAGTTACTAACTTGCTGACTTATATGATATTAATTTTTTTAATGATTGGATATGTAACTTGGCAATTTTATTTTTGGTCACACTCTTCTCTAACCATTCAAATAGATAGGAAATGAACAAAAGTAGTATTAGAAATGTATAGTAATAATAAATCAACACTCAAACTTCTGATTAAACAGTAGGAAACATATTGATTTGTGAAGTTTGAACATACTTTTCCACAAATTTATTCAACTCAACTCCATTCATTACACATCAACCAACCAAACAACAACACAAGTGATGGAATCCACTTCCATCTCTTCAGCTCGAGATTTCAATCGATTTGATTATCAGCTTCTTATCCGGCACTTTCGAAACAGTGACCATCAGAACCCTATTCTCCATGGTCGCCTTCACCTTATCCACTTTAAAATTCTCGGCGGTCCGAGTCTCCTTAGGAATTTCCCTTTCCCCCACTCAACGCCATGCCACTTCTCGTTCTTCTCATCCTTCTCGACCACACTCTCGCCACTGATCTGAAGCACACCACTGTCCTCCGCATCCACTTTCACCTCCTCCTTCTTCAGCCCTGGTAGATCGGCCTAGAAAATGTGGTCCTCTAAGTTTTCCTTCCAATCTATTATGACATAATCTCCACTGTACACTATTCTTCAATAGTTCTCTGATCATATTTATTTCTTGTAAATCTTTAACTTCATTTATTAAGTATTTAAGTATAAGCGTATCTTCTTCTACCAAATCTCATCATCAGTTAGGATCCAGTTTCATCCAATGTATATTTATAAAAGCTGCTCCTTGAGCCTTGTAAGACAGTAAGAGTAAATCAATATCTAGCAGACCATTAACTCCTCCTTGTCTCTTTGGTTCCTCCTTCTTCTTTTATAAATCCAAACTTGGTATCAGAGCACTATGGTTGACTGCCCTTCTGATCCTAACCGAACGAAAAACAACCCTGAAGGAGAATTTACCTAAATGGTGACACCCTTATCAGCACAGAATAACTCAGCCACCAGCAGTGAATCGACTCCAGCTATTCAAAGGTATCAAGTGAGCTCTGACACTTTGTCCAGTCAGCAACCCCCCTTTCACTAATCTACTAAACTAGGTACTGAAGCGTAATTAATTTAACAATTAAATAAATAAGTAAAAATTATTATTATTATTTCATTCAAATCATATTTAAATGAACACCTCCTAATTCATTTAATTTAATTAAATAAAACTTAATTAAAATAAATTAAGAAAATTAATTCTTTAATTAATTAATTGTCAAATTAAATATCTAATATTTAACTTAACCTACATCTGAATCATATTCAATTGTTATTATCTCATAACTTATAGTTTTAATGTGCATCTAATACACATTAATTTTAACCTATAGTTTTAATGTGAATCTAATTCATATTAATATTTGAACTCCTTCCAATATTTAATTCTCTAAAAAATTAATTTTGTATCATATCAAAAATTAAAATTATATTATAAAGTTCAAAATAAACTTTATATTATAATGTATCATCATACATTATATTCTTTCTCTAAGTAAATTTGAACATTTCAAATTTCATTCAAGACATAAATACCTTATCACTCTTTACGAGCTAGGTAGGGGACCTAATGGACCTCCAGATCAGAAGCTCCAACGATATGAGATTAATAGGCTAAACTCATTAATCACATAAATCAATATTCGTTAACTGTGGGCACACTCCACTAAAGATCCATAGCTGCACTATTCTCACTAAGTATATATTTCTGTGTCCATGGATATAGACCAATAACAGCAATTAGTCCTTCACAAGTGTTTGTAACACCAACTATTATTGTTTTACCCCTAGGTTACTTTTAAATCCTTAAGTACCAATTCTCCTCTAATGAACAATCTGCTTATGGTCTAACCATTAAACAGAAACCCCTCTCGGGCCAATGAGAGGGCAAGGCCCTTTGTTCAATTCCTGGAGACACTACTTAAGGGAACACCTATCTACTTACCCTAAAGATGAGAATGAGTGAATTTCATCTTGTATAATTATGTCCCCAGCTCCCCACTCAGTCTTGTCCCCAAGATAGTAGGTATATTGAGTCGGCAAACAATCACTCTTAACCATACAAATCAAAGGACAATCCCTCGTGGACAGAAGTTCATAATATACTTAGGATTAAGACTAAGTTGCCTAGGTCATCCTATTGAAATAGAAACCTAACTAGTCAACGGATTTACATCTAGTGATCTCTATTTCGTGGTCCGGTTTTATGCAAACTCATTGCATAGGATACCCTCACTCGCATGTTACCTACACGAGCGCGTTAGATCGTTGCGTTTGTATCAAATACAAAGTGGGTCGTATCCATAGTGTCACCACAATAAGGTACTCGACCTTATCCTTATATTATAGACTCTTTAGACTGTATCTTGAACATTGATCTGCGTATGTCCTCACATATATTTCAAGACTCATAAAACAGCCTAGGATGTTAGTTTATTGGATTTAGGGTTATTAAGACAAAGCAAACAAAAACAATCAATAATGCTAATTGAAGTAATAGATCAATAACTCTTTATTAATGATTTTAATGATGGTTAAATAATTACATTTACAATCTAGGAGTCTTAGGGCATAAAACCCAACATGTTCTTCCTAATCCAGAGCATGACATTTGGTTGGCTGCTGACCAACTTTTAGTCGGATGGCTATACAATTCAATGATTCCTGAGGTAGCTGCCTAAGTCATGGGACACGATGAAGCCAAACCACTATGGGATGCTATACAAGAATACTTTGGTATTCAATCAAGGTCTCAAGAAGATTATTATCGACAAATGATGCAACAAACAAAAATGGGGAGCATAAAGATGGAAAAATATTTAGCCGTGATGAAGAAGTACTATGACAACTTGCTGCTGGTCAGATCTCCAATGGACTTTAGAAGCTTCATCTCTCATGTATTTTCCAGACTTGATGAAGAGTATAATCCCATTGTGTGTGTTATAAGAAGTCAGAATCTTACTTGGAATAAAATCCAATATGAACTTCTATCTTATGAACAAAGGCATGAGAAGCTTCAAGAAATAAAGGAAATTTAACTTTATGCACCAATCTTCTGCCAACCTTGTCTCTAAAGGTAAAAGAAAGAATCATGGTACTTCACAGCCTAGTCGAAACAACAACCAGAATAGAGAAAACAATAAAGAAAGAGGAAGGAATCACTACTCACCATATCCTTCACCAAACAAGTTAACCTGTCAAATTTGTGGAAAATATGGACATGTTGCTGATGTTTACTACTCTTGCTATCATAAGAATGAAGAAACCAGCACCAATGCCACTGACAATCAGAAAAATAATTCTCCAACTGCTCTTATGGCCTACCTCAAAATTTTTGAAGATCCGGTTTGGTATTTGGATAGTGGAGCAACTAATCACGTCACCACCGATCTTTAAAAGCACTCTCTAAAGGGTAAGTATCCTACTTCAACTACTATCATTGTTGGTGATGGAAAAAAGGCTCCCATTGTTGCTTATGGAAATATTAACTTACATTACAAGCCACTGTTTATAACTCTAAAAGATATGCTCTATGTCTCTCGTATGAAAAATAATCTCATTAGCATTTCAAAACTTACTCAAGATAATAAAGTTATAGTGGAGTTTTACAATGCTTTTTGTTTTATTAAGGCAAAGAAGTCCAAGGAAATATGCCTAATTGGGAAGCTTGAGTGTGGACTTTATCATTTGGAAGCAGCACCATACAAAGCCTTAATTTTGAAGAAGAAAATAAGGAAGCTCCTCGGGTAGCCTATCTTAGAGAAGCTATCAACACTCACCCTCAACATTTTGAAAACTTGATTGCTGAAAATTCCTCTATTTTTGTATTAAGGACCTATAGCACCAAAGGTTGGGTCACCTGTCTTCTAGAATTTTAAATCAAGTCTTAAGATCTTGTAATGTCTCTATCGATAGTAATGAAAAGGATGAATTTTGTGAGGCTTGTAAATTTGGCAAAGTGCGTCGACTATCCCTCCAACCTTCTCAATCCTGAGCAAGTAAAAGACTAGAGCTCATACACACTTATCTATGGGGACCAACTCCTATCTCTTTCACAAATGGATACCGGTACTACATAGCCTTTGTGGATGATTACAGTCGCTATATTTGGATCTATCCTCTTTGAACTAAAGGAGAAACAACCATAGTTTTCAAGCAATTTAAGAGTCTCGTTGAAAATCTATACTCTTTAACAATTAAAATCCTAAAGTGTGATGGAGGTGGAGAATTTAAATCGGTCATTGAAATAGCACAACAACAAGGAATTGAAGTTCAATTAACATGCCCATATACTTCTTCCCAAAATGGTAGAGTGGAACGAAAACATCGTCACATTGTTGAAACCGGGCTTACACTCCATGCTCAAGCACATATGCCACTACACTATTGGTGGGAAGCCTTTCATACAGACATATCTCATAAACCGAATGCCTTCAATCATTATCAACAATGAATTTCCATTTACACTACTCAAGGGTCATTCTCTCCACTACACTTGGCTACGAACCTTCGGTTCAGCCTACTTTCCTTACTTATAACCGTACCAATAGTACAAATTTGATTATCATACTACTAAACGCGTGTTTATTGGGTATAGTGACTATCACAAGGGCCAACAGGAAGAATATTTATCTCTCGGCATGTCTACTTCAATGAGAAAGAATTTTCATATTCATCTCTTTACAACAAGGAATCAAAGGCTATTACAACAAACTTAGATTCAATTTTATCATGGCTACTAGTTTCAAACACAACAACAACTTCACACCATTGCTTAATTCCTCAAACCAACTCAGACGTTATACAAGACCAGCCTAATTCTCCCAATGAACCAGTCTCACCGGTGTCCCCAACAGCAACCTCTATTGATACTTATAAACCTAGTTCCCCCCCCCCCCCCCCCTTT
>QLSR01000036.1:154391-170592 GCA_031780015.1 Citrullus colocynthis
CCCCCCCCCCCCCTCCTTTGACCCCATTCACTCATTCTCGTTACCCTCATCCAGCCCCACTCCTATGGTTGTAAATGAACATCCCATGACAACTCGAGCCAAGGCAAGAATTTTTAAACCAAGACAACCTTATGGCTATTTAGCTCAGCTGCAATCTAACCCAGATTGGTCCTAACTAGAACTTACCCTCTATAGAGATGCTGCGTCCTCCAATCAATGGTGACAAGCAAGGGATCAATAATTTCATTCTTTCCAAATAAACCATACATGGGATTTGGTCCTCCTTCTCCAAATCAAAATGTAGTCCTTACCAAGTGGTTATATAAAATCAAGCGAGACTAGCTGGCCACATTTAAAGATACAAAGCACGGTTGGTAGTGAAAGGCTACTTACAAGCTCTTGGCATTGACTATGGTGAAACTTACAGTCCAATTATCAAACCAACTTCCATTCGGGTTGTTCTTACTCTAGCCCTGACACACAACTAGCCCATTAGGCAATTGGATAGCAGTAATGCTTTTCTTCATGGCACCCTAAAAAAAGAAGTCTACATATCTCAACCCTAAGGGTATGTCAATCCTTAGTTTTCTACCCATGTTTGCCGACTTCGTAAAGCTCTCTATGGCCTCAAACAAGCTCCACGGGCGTGGTATGAAGAACTTCGCACCTTTCTTTTGCGCTGTCATTTCACCCAATCTAAAGTTGATCTATCACTATTTGTCTTCCGCTCCTCCAAGGGAACAATTTTTCTGCTGGTTTATGTAGATGACATCATTCTCACAGGTTCTTCTTCATCTCTACTCACCTCCTTTATCTCAAAGCTTCAAGCTACCTTTTGCTATAAAAGATCTTGGCCCACTACACTACTTCCTGGGCATTCAAGCCACATCTACAGATCATGGTTTCCTTCTTTCACAAACCAAGTACATTCAAGGCTTGCTACTCCGACTTAATCTCCAACATATCAAACCCGCACCTTCTCCCATGCTCACTGGTAAACAATTGTCCCAATTTGAAGGAGATCCCATGACAAATCCTTAACTCTACCACAACACCATTGGCTCACTTCAATATTTGCAACACACCTGACTAGACATTGCCTCTACTGTAAACAAACTCAACTAATTTAATCAGTAACCTACTCAACTCCATTGGCGTGCCCTTAAGCGCCTCCTTCGCTATCTCCAAGGAACAATTCATCTTGGATTATTTTTATCACCTGCCCAATCTTTCTCTCTTATCGGTTTTTCCAATGCTGATTGGGCATCATCTCCTCATGACAGGAAGTTCGTTAGCAGATATTGCATTTTCATCGACAATTCTCTTATTTCATGGAGCTCTAAAAAACAACAAGTTGTGGCACGCTCAAGTATTGAATTTGAGTATCACACTTTCTTGCATATAGCATGTGAAATGCTTTGGCTTTGGACACTGCTCCAAGATATTGGCATTCCTTTTACCTTTGCTCCATTACTTTGGTGTGACAATATTTCAGCCGCTGCCCTTGCTCACAATCCAGTCTTTCATGCCCGCATATAACACATTGAGATTGATGCTCATTTCATTCGTGATCTAGTCCTTTCGAACCAGCTCGCGATTTGTCACATTTGGTCCCAGGATCAACTAGTCGACACTTTAACCAAAATGTTATCCCCTTAGGTTTTTCAGGCTCTTCGGGACAAACTCGGTCTTTGGCATTTGCCTACGCCTTGTTTGAGGGAGGCTGTTATGACATAATCTCCACTGTACACTATTCTTCAATAGTTCTCTGATCATATTTTTCATAAATCTTAACTTCATTTGTTAAGTATTAGGTAGGCATATCTTCTTCTACCTAATCTCATCATTAGCTAGGATTCAGTTACATTCAATGTATATTTATAGAAGCTACTCCTTGAGCCTTGTAAGACAGTAAGAGTAAATCAATATCAAGGAGACCATTAACTCCTCCTTGTCTCTTCGGTTCCTCCTTCTTCTTCTATAAATCCAAACTCAGTCGACTTGTGTGTCGGTGAATGATGACACTTCGGCAACGTTGGTCGGTGTCTAGAGATTTGACAAGAAGGGGTTGAAAATGCTCTTAGTGCCAAACAAACATTGAAATAGAGACATTTTGGGTTGGATTTGATTAATGGGATAATGCGTTGTTTGTGTTTGATGAAATGTCTAAGAGATCGTGGTATGTGTTGTAAGTGTGGGAATTGCCAGGTCACATGTCCAATCATTAAAAGAAAAAAAGAATATAATATGCCAAGTTAGCAAGTTTAGTAACTGCAACCTAATATTTCCATTAGTCCACTAACGGTCAAATCACTTTAAGGACAATTTAGAACATTTTTTTTAAACCTTGAGGACTAAAAGTGTTCATTTTAAAATTTTAGGGATCAAATAGACACCAACCTCAAACCTCAGGGACTAAAAGTTTATTTTGTCCAAAAAATTATATTTTTTTCCAAGTCATATTGGCATGTCAACCTATCTATTATTTTATTTTATTTTAATTTAATTGTTCTTTAGTAGAGGGACCATTCAGACCTATTCTTGAAAGTATTTTTCCCAAAATACTATAAGTTGTAATTTTCTCAGCCAAATAAAACAGAGCAATTATCACCAAACAGCTTGAAAAATAGATCAAATACTAAATCACAGATAAGGAATTAAGAACTTAATATGGCTCATCTGCATTAGCTATTATTTTATTTTTTAGGTCAATTATTTTATTGGACCTATTAAGTAAAAGATAATTTTGTAATTAAACACCCTAGTGGGAGATGTCTATATAAAGATAAAACCTAGGGAATGGTCTTCTTTCTGCCTCATCAAGTAATCTTTTCTCCCCATCAAGAAACCTAGTAAGCTCTAAAGTGTGACAACCCAAAATTTTGAGGTAATCTTTAATTTGATTGATTTAATTATTTTAAATTACTTTGGTGTTATTTTGAGTTTTTAGGTTAAAATTGAATTATTGTGAGTAATATAATTCAATTTAAATTAAGCGTTAAAGATTTAAAAATTTGGAACTTTGGATTTAATTCAATTTGGATTTAAAAATTTGGAACTTTGGATTTAATTCAATTTGTGAAAATTGAATTGAAATTGAGAGATTTGGAAGTTTAATTGTAATTTGGAGATATTTGGAGGAATCTTTTTAGTATTTTTTTTAAGGAAATTTAAGTAAGGAAAGAGAGAGTTAATATATATATAAATAAAGGAATTAGGGTTTAGGTTTATATATATACACACATATTTATCTCCTCGGTATGCATGCAAGTTAAAAGAAAAAAAAAAAAAACAATTTCTTCTTCTTCTTCATGCGTCTAAACTAGGTTCCCCATGCGCCTTCGTCCGCCGCCGCCGCCACTCTCTCTCTTTCTTTCTTTCTTGCTAATTGCAGCTCCTCATCGGTTTTAGTCATCAACGACTAGCACTAATGATTAACTCAAATCCAATAAACTAAGTTTCAAGGTTATTTATATAAACTTAAACATATATGTGGTTGACAGACAAGGTTGGATCATGTGTTAGTAATAACCAAAAAGGTTTGTAGTATAAGGATAAGGTTGGGTGTCTTATCATGGTGAGACTACGGATACGACCCACTTTGTAATTGTTACAAGAGTTGTAAAGTGTTACAAACGATTTGGTCCTAATTGTTCATGTGAGACATGTTAGTGGGGGTATCCTATGCAAAAAGTTTGTAACATTGAAGGGTTAATTTTTCTTTATAACATTGAAGAAATTGACATTTCATAGGATGACCATAGGTGGCTCGACCTTAATCCTGAGTGGGTTATGAACTCCTGTCTATAACGACAATCCTTTGATTTGTATGGGTGAGAGTGACCAGATTGCCGACTTAGTAAGCCTACCATTTTGGAGATTTGTCTAAATAAGGAGCTGGGAACATATCTTCACAAGATGAAATTCACTTCTTCCTATCTTTAGGGTAAGTAGATAAATTACTCCCTTAAGGGTTGATTCCGCATCTTGAACAATGAGGCCCCACCCTCTCACTGGCCCGAGAGGGGTTAGTTTATTGTTGGACTATAAACTGTTTGTTCATTAAAGGGATTAGTGGTACTTAAAATGTTAGATGTAACTATAGGGGTAAAACGGTAATTGATCCAACTGTAGTTATGAGCAATTGTGAAGGATCAACTTACTGTTGATTGGTTATATCCATGGACACAGAAATATATCTATAGTGCGAAGAGTACAGTTGTTGGTTTTTAGTGGAGTGACCTGCAGTTAATGAATATTGATTAATTTAATTAAAGAGTTTAATTATTTAATCTCATATCATCGGAGCTTCTAATCTATAGGTCCATAAGGTCAAATTGCTAGCTCATGAAGAGTTTAATAAGAATTAGTTATTTTTTGGATTAATTTGACGTGTTCAAATTAATAAGAAAATTAATTGTACGTAATACAATTAATATAATGTATATAGATACATTATAATATAAATTTATTTTTTTGAATAAGATTCAAAATTTATACTTTATATTATGAGTGACATAAATATTTAAATGAGATTTAAATATTAATTATATGAATGAGATTCATATAAGAACTATATGTTAAATTAGATGTGAATATGATTCACATTAAAACTATATGTTATGTGAGAGAACATTATTTGAATATGATTCAAATCAAATTATATATGATATTTAATTTCATTATTTAATTATATATTAAATATGATTTAATATATATTTTAAATAAAATTAATTTAATTTAATATAATTAAATTAAATTTAAAGAATAACTCCTACGTGTTGGTGGGGAATAATTTATGTGAGAGTTTTTCTTTACGTGTTGGTGGGGAGTTAGAAATAACTCCTACCCCACCTTCTTTCTCACTACAAGATATACTCAGAAGTTTTTCTTTTCTTTGAATTCTAATAAGATACACAAAAGTTTTCTCTAGGAAAATCTCTCAAGAAAAAGCTCTCTCTCAATCTAATTTCCTCACCAAAAATCTAGAAGAGCCCATCACTCCTTGATTCTTCTTCCCTAGAGAATAGCAAGGAAGATTGTCTTGGTGGTGTTCCAAGAGCATTCTTTGTATATTGAGTTCCAAAAAGATATTGGGTGTCCGCGAGTTTTGGTGAATCGTATATTTTTTTTTTTGTTCAAGCGGAAGAAAGTCTTCAACGGTTCAATTTCTTATCTCTTCCTCTCTATCAAAGCATGCTATAAAATTATGTAGATGTTTATCCTATTTATTATTTTTTGTTATCTATTTTTGAGTGCTTTTGAAAAGAAAAATTATTAAGACAAGGCAATGACTTGCTTCCGATGAGGATTCAATTTCTTCATATACAAAATCTTTTATCCTAGAAATTATGAGATTTGTATATTTTGGATGCAAGATTTCAATGAGAAGAAGCTAAAAAACAACCTAGGATGATTAAAGATACTCCCACCAGACAAAGTTGAGATTAAACCAAACAGCTAATTCGTGCGTTGAAAAGGAAGCGATGAACATGTGAGCGGTGATTGTCGTGTCAAAATGCAAGTGGGTGATTGATTTGACAAAGTCATGACAGAGCCAATGAATCTATGACGCAAAGAAGTCTATGTAGCAGGACATAGAATGAAATGCAAAGGTTTCAGACAATCATGAGAACGACCTCTTTGGACGTCTATAAATACCCCACAAGACTTTAACATTGAGGATGGAATTTTCAGACCAATCAGCGAAAGCTCTACCAAATTTCCTTTAACTCCTTTCCATCTTCAACTTCAAGCTTTTCTTTGAGGAATTTTGAGTGAGAGCTCAGATTCTTCTCGGAAAAAGTGAGAGTTCATCTCCATTTGCTCGTGCAATTACCTCAAAATAGTCATCATTAAAGCCTAAGGGAGCTAGACGTTGCGACCAGCGGCTCGACATTCTTATTTCTACATTCATTTTCATTTGTATTAAGATATTAAAATTGAAAGACTCAACACATTTTAATATAAATTAGATTGGTTCATCATTTTTCATCCATGTCTTCCTTGTTCTCTACTATGGCTAGCTAATTTCTTAATGGTTTAAGCAGATTAAACTAACATTTTACAAGTTTTACATAAGTTTGAGTTCGTCTTCTTTAATGCGTGCTTAAAACCTTGTATGAATCCATCAAACAAATAGATTTAAGTAAGAATAATCTACTGCTTGAGAGGGTAAGTGATTAAAACTTTCATTTAAGTAAGAAAAGAGTTAGCTTTAGAGATAAATTAATCTTTTGTCTATAAGTAACTCTAACATGCGTCTTAGAGATAAGAAAAATATGACATAGAAGCACTAAGAGGTAAGTTCTCAATTTGAGAGTTTAAGATATGACGCCTGCTTATGCATTACTTATGAAAATATTAGTGAACTCCCCTCATGTAATGACTCTTCCTCGTCCAATCAAGACTTAAATATCGTAGTATTCAATAGATATAGTATTGTACCAGAACTACAACCAGTCTCTACTCATAACTATTCAAACTAGAAGAATCAAAACAAAACATAAACCAAAAAGCTCAAAATAACACAATCTCACACTTCAATTCCACAACATTTGAGAACCAAAACTGCAAGAAGTGTAGGCATATTCAACAATCACAATAACAATCCAATCTAGTCCAAAATCATATAAGAGTAACCAATTAACTCAGAAGAAAAACCAGAACTAGGCATTTAATTGGCAAAAAAGAAATAAAAAAAGGGAAAGAAAATGGTCAATCAGTGGGAGGTTTAGCATAGACTCCTCTTAGCTTGATTATCTTCCTTACAACTTAGTGAACTCCCTTCACTGATGAATCTTAGGTCCCCCTATGATGGAGAAACCCTTCTTGAGAATGAAGTCTTAGGCTTTTTGTAAGACCGAGAATCCCTTCTTTGTAGTGATGCCTTAGGCTCTCCCTAAGACAAAGATAATTTCAAGGTTCTGCTCTCGTTAAATGATGAAGTTTCACAACAGAATAAAGAGAGCAAAGATCAAAAAGTAATGTTTCATAGCTCGGCCACCAAGAACAAAAACTCTTTTGCAAAAACAAATGTGTAGCCCTAAATGATCACCATTAATCTCCTTTTAAAAACTGAGGCGAGGAAATGAAATAAACTCGTCAAATAGAAATAATATGCAACGCCTCGAAGAAGGAAAATATTGAGCATAATATATATGCAGGAAAAATTCAGATAAGAAAAGAAAATATTATGCAGGAATTTTATTGTCATAGTTAGATGCTAAGGCTATATTTGTGACAACAACAAAACCTCCACAACCAGCCTTAAGACAATAGAGAGCCAACATCAAATCTCTAACAAACTCCCCTTTTGCCGAAAATTTTTTAAGACAGGAAATTAAGCAACAGCCAAACACCAAAAGAATTGCCAATAATGAAGTCTAGACATTGATCATAACATCTAAAAACATGAAGAACAAAAACAAAAAATCCACCAAACAAAAAGCAACCAAAAAACCCATCAACAAACAACCAAAACCATAAGAGAACCACCACACCATTATTAAAAAAAAAAATGCAAAATAGCACATTGAAAAATAGCATAGCAACATCTACTATCTTCTCCCCCTTTTTGAGTTAAACAAATCAATCCCTCCTCTGTGAAGAAGAGCTTCCAAAAGATCTTGACAAAACAATCCTTATCACCTTCAACACTACATCCACTTCAATCTTACGCGTTTGGAGCCTCTGCATCAATTGATCAATGTCCCAAGACTCATTAGATAACATATGCAGAATATGACTGCCAAAAGAGGATGCAATTAAGGCTCGATTAGGCCATCAACATGAGAAGTGGTGGTGGTGATGTCAATGTTAGGGACATGGTGGCTTTGCAAGAGTCTGGGACGAATAATGAAAAGACTAGGAGGAGAACCAGTGGGTTTAGAAGAAGTAAGCAGGTCAGGTTTTTGAGATAGTAAAATGCCAATTGGAGGGAATTGAATCCAATGGGAAGTGTATGATCACGTTCTTTGATTTCCTAAAAGAATTAAAAATATAAAAATATAAAAAAACATGTTAAGCAACATACCTTTGCCGATCCTGCAGCAAAAACTTCTCCTCGAACCAGTAGTCTTCTCCTTGAAGTCTTCGTTTTTCACGAGTTCTTCCTTGCAATGAACCTAGTAAGGATCCGGCTTGTGGGAACCACTCTTGAAGGAATAGAGGGAATGGAAAAGAAGAATTATAAAGAATCCTTCTCTAAAAATTGGGAGAATTTTTTTAGGAGAAAATTTCTATAGAATGACTGTAGAGATTATGTTGTAGAGTGTTTCTTCTATGAGGGCTTTCAAGAGTCTTGTTTATAGAACTTTTGGGGTTACTCCTAATCCTATTGGGATAACCTATCTATAGAGATTTTAATTTAAATATTTAATAATATCTAATATTAATAAATATCTACCCAAATAACATCACTATATTAAATGGTCTAAAATATTTATATCATATTTAAAAATTTATCTTCTGTGAAATCTTTAATTTAAATCCCGTCCAAATTAAATAATTAATTATTTGAATCCAATTCAAATTAATTAATTCTCCCTCTATTTATTTATATGGATTTCATCCAAATAAATAATTAATTACTTGTATCAAATTAAAATTAATTAATTAATTCTCCATTTATTTATTTACATGAATTTCATCTAAATAAATTAATTCTCCGTACTATAAAGTTATAATTTGAATTTTATTCAAATAAACTTTATGATAAATCATGTAACTAATTGTATCCAATACTACTAATATTTTCCCTCATATTTCAAAATTTTTCTTTCAACATAGTTGATCCTTGTTGGTCCGTGGTGAGCTAGCTAAGGGATCTTATGGACCTACAAATTAGAAGTTCCAATAATTCGAAATTAAATTAATTAAACTTTTTAATTAACTTAATTAACATTCATTAATTATGGATCATTCCACTAAAGATCCACAACTACACTCTTCCATTGTAGATATATTTTGGTATCCATGGATATAACAAGTCATCAATAAATCGACCTTGCATAAATTGCTTCTAATTAAAACATGGTCAAAATTACCATTGTACCCTTATAATTACTTCTTTCTCCTTAAGTACCTCTAATTCTCTAATGAACAACCTGTTTATGGTCCCACCATAAACAAATCCCTCTTGGGCCAATAAGAGGGAGGGGCCTCTTGTTCAAGACCTGGATTCAGCACTTAAGAGAGCAATTTATCTTCTTTCCCTAAGGACGGGAAGGAATAAACTCCATCTTGTGTGGTTATGTTCTCAGCTCCCTACTCGGACAAATCCTCAAAATGGTAGGTTTATTGAATTGGCGACATATGCCACTCTCACCCATGTAAATAACAAGGATTGTCCTCATAGACAGAAGTCCATAACTGAAGAAAGGGTGACAACTAGATGGAAAAATAAAGTCAACTATTTGGAGATGATCACCAATATTTGCTTCACCTCCTCAGTTGAACCAAAGAACGTATAAGAAGCTCATAAGGATCAGTGCTAGGTGAATGTCATGCAAGTTGTGAGAAATAATTTCTGGACTCTTGTTCCTCGTCCATAGTCTGTAAATGTTATCAGTACAAAATGGATACTTAAGAACAAGTCTGATGAAAATCGCAATATTACTAGAAATAAAGCACGATTGGTGGCTTAAAGGTACAATCAAATGGAAGGTGTGGATTTTGACGAAACCTTCAGTCCTATGGCTAGACTTGAGGCAACCAGATTTTTCTTTGGAATATCTTGTCTTTTGTAGTTTAAATTGTATTAGATGGAGGTAAATCGTGCTTTCCTGAATGGTTATTTAAACGAGGAAGTATACGTTGAAAAACCCAAATGATTTGTTGATCGTGCTCATCCCGACTATGCGTATAAACTCAACAAGGCGTTGGATGGCTAAGCAGGCTTCTAGAGTCTGGTATGAACGACTAACCAAGTTTCTTGAAAATAACAGCTACAGTGGTGGCAGTAGCTCGACTAAAAGCAAATAGTTGAAAGAAAATGTTGGTTTTTCTGATTCCCTTGTGTAAAATTCGATTTTCTTGAACGAAATGAAAGTTAAATGAGTCAGTAAGCTACCCTAGGGTTGCCAGAGTGAATCGAAGTCGAGAAGGGTGAGAAAACTTGAAGAAACTAGAGGTTGTTGTTGAAACCAAGTAAATCAGAGGGTTCAGGTTTGAAGAATTTTTCAAGGGTGTTCGAGGAGGATTTAAGCGCCAGATTTTGTTGAGGATTACTTGCTGAAGGTTGTAAAGACTGCCCAAGGCTGTCGCCCACCCTCACACGTCATCCGCACACGCGCATGCTTGCCTACTGCCTGCCTGCCAGCGACACACGCCTTCTTGTTCACGCTCGCCAATGATGCCTGTGTTTGCAGTAAGACATCATTATTTTGCATGTATTCTTTCAGAATAGCTTCTATTGAGGATAATGAACTAGACGCCTAATGTGTCTATCTATGTAGTTGGTTCTGTCTGTGTTGTCCTGTAGAATCCAAATGATCCACCTCTATTGTTCAACTATGCTCCATGCTGCTCAATCTGGTTATTGTTACCACCCTAAGAGAAATTGGGATGATTTCTCTAGCCTGGGTTATATGTGCTGGAGTACGAGTTGTTTTTAATAAAGCACACATATTGTGAATTCTGCGGGCACATCTCGTACGCATGCGGCTCCCGACATCCAACATATCCAATGGCATCGATTGGGTTCACTGTGTTTGCCTAGCTGCCATTTCATGTGTTCACCTAGTTCATTGTCATCGTTTTTAGCAAGTTCGTCATGACGTCCACTTGAGCTTGTAAAGCAGGGATAGTGTCATTTTCTGGCGCTCCTGATGTGTTGCTGCATCATCTCCTAGCTCTGTTGTAGCCATGGTCTTCCCAATCCTCGTGGTTTCTGGAGATTTGGTCCAAAATGTCTTTCGCCTCAGTATAAGTTTTATCTAAAAGTCCACTAGCTGCAGCAGCATTTGCAACTGTCGTGACACTTCATTCAGACCATTGTAGAATATCGCCATCTGCACACATTCTAGAAAGCCATTATGCAGGCAATTCCTTACCAGCCTTTTGAATCGAATCGAAGCATCGCTTAGGGTCTCTGTGTCTTTCTGTTGGAAATTCACAATATCTCTTCTCCTTTTAGCATTCCCAGTAGAAGGGAAGTATTTCTTCATGAACTTCTCGATCATTTGCTCCCAAGTGGTAGTTTCACCTTGTTCGAGTGAGTACGCCCATTGCCTAGCCTCATCTCTGAGTGAGAATGGGAAAAAGGTCAATATTATCTCTTTTGGTGTAATATTCAGGATGACGAATGAGTTGCAGATCTCAATAAAACTCTTCAGGTGGGCATGGGGATCTTTATCCGGAGCTCCTCCAAATTTTCCCGCAGTTTGGAGCATTTGAAGCATAATTGGCTTCATCTCAAACTGTGATCCCTGGAAAGCTGGTTGCATGATACCAGGGGAAAAGTCATAAAGTATCGCCAATGCAAGTCCCAAATTGGCTTGTTCCTGTTGTGGGCCAACAGAATAGGATGAGTTTGCATGTGCTCTTGAAGCTGAGCTTGAAACTGTGCTTGAGCCAACGCATTGTTTAGTGCATTATTAACCCCGTTGTTGGCTCCATTCGGCAATATTGCATTGTTCTGTTGATCCACCATTTTCTTCTCTTTGTAAAGTTAATGCCTCTTTTGGTGAGCTTTACTTTTTCTCTAAAAGGTTCTCTCGATCTTAGGGTCAGAAAGAACTCGAGTTGTTTTGCTAATAAATTGCCAGGCACGCCTTCGTCTAAACACGTTGTACTTCCCGAAACTAAGATTTCTACATAAACCAAAGAAAGATTCAAAACATAAATTATTGAAACAAATCCCCAGCAACGGTGTCAAAAACTTGTTGCATATGAAATGCATGATGGGTTATGCATCTATTGGCCTAATGCTGTGTTAAAAATTTCTAAAGATTGATACTTTAGTACGTAAGTTTTTCTATAAAAACCCAAGTAAAAGTTTAAATATGTTTCTTAGGGAGTTCAGGGTCAAACTGACGGATTTGCAATAATTCAGCGTTGAGAATATTCTTTGATTTGATGCGTTGAACTATACAATAATTAAAAGTATTTGAGTGTTTGAGTCTCTCTATAGTAACTATAAAGAATAACTTATACATAATTAATTGATATATGAACATATGGAGTGATCATGCGGGATAGAAATGGATGAATTTATCAAGTACAAATATGTTCAGATAGTATGCATGGAGGTGATGGATCCATGAGAAAAGTGGGGTTAAGATAACCTAGCTAGCAAATTCCTAAGTGTTACTTAAGTATACATTCATGCTATCAAAGTCAAGATTAGGAACATATCTCTTGATACTTTGATGCCAAATTAATCTTATCGCTAAGACACATGGTGAGTTATTCATGCAAAAGTTGAACTTTATCTATAAAGCCAATTCTTTTTTTTTTTTAAATGACAAAGATTAATCACTTACTCTCTCAAGAAAATTATTATACTTACTTAAACCTATTTATTCTACAGATTTAGGCAAGTTTGAAGAACTCATTTAAACAAGATGAAAACAAACTTAGATAAACACTTTGGAAAACGCTAATTACATGCACTTAACCCATTAAACAATTAATCATTCATGGTGTAGAGTGTTAAAAATGAGTAAAGATGGAAGTATAAGGTCAAACAAACTTATATTAAGAAAATAAAAAAATCTATCAATTGTCATTAACAAAATACAAGAATGAAAGATGAATATAATGAAGAAATGGAAATAAAATTCATCAAGATGCTAGTGGCAATATCTTGCTTTTTGGAGGTTTGAGATGGTGGCTGTTTGATACATAATTTGCCCAAAAGGTAGATGGATTCCCACTCTCTGAGAAGTGCCTATGAAACTCTTAGAATCTTCTCACAGAGGAGTTTGAAGTGGAAAGTGGTGATGGAGTTTGAGGGAGATTTTGAGCAGAGCTTTTTCCACTGCGTTTTTCTCTCTATTCAGCATGAAGTTTATTGGGTTATTTATAGGTGTCCAAAAAGGTAGTCTCATGATGACCTCACACCTTTGCATTTAATTTCATGCCCTATTGCGCAGACTTCATTGCATCGTCAATTCATTGGATCTGCCATGATCTTGTTAAGTCAGTTACTAACTTGCACATTGATATGACGATTGCCGCACAGACGTCTACTTCTACTATTCTTCTCGATGCCAAGTTCCTCGACGCTAGGTTTCTCGATGCGTTGATCTTTAGAGCAGTTTAGTCTCGATGATTCTGCCAGCATCTTTTCTTTTATACTTTGAATGTTTTTTTTTTTCTTTTTAGCTCTATTTTGCGTTAAAAAAACACCCACTCCTCACCCGTTGCGTGTGGTTGTTGCGTGAAGGTCTTTGTTTTTAGGCAAGAATCGGGTAAGATTTTGCCGGGACGTGGTAGCGGATTCGCCCTACACTCGGGAGAAGAAGGATCCACTGGGAATGAATGGGAAGACTGAAGTAGTATCTTCCTGCCGCCGAAAGGAATTTGTCTTCACTAGCATGCTGATCGCTAGTGCATCCAGGGCCCCGGCGCCCAGCTCCGTTGGAGAGGCGCCTAGCCTGATCTGACAAGTGCTAATTTGATTCGTCTCAACTTCATTCAAGAACATCGCCGCCCCTGGAATTAAACGGTAGGTAGGTCTGGGATCCGTTTTCCTCCTCTCATAGGCTGGGCCGACATCTCACTCTAATATCTTAAGATTTACCAGAGAGGGTGAACCAAGCCAAGCCTCTTGACCTGACTTATTCAGATCAAGAATGCCTGAAATAAAGTGCCTGTCAACTCCTTTCCTGGAAAGGAAGAGTTGACTTTATAATTTCCAAAATAGTTACTTTTGTAAACATTGTAAACACAAAGCTATTCATATTACACAATTCAACTACCAAAATCATGCGTTTATCTTCAATATTGCTCCAATTACTCCAAATAAAGAATACAATAACTTGTATTTCTACAAGTTATCAGGTGCCCTAAGGACATGAAAGTTGAGTTAGTTGTATTTCTACTCTAGAAAGGGGCAGAAGATTGGTAGAGAGTTATGGAAAGTAGATAAATATCATCCAAGATCGTTCTATGATGCTAAATGGAATGAGTTTCTAAAACTAGTAAAGGGTTAGATGTCAGTGACAGAATATGAAAAGAAATACATAGAATTGTCTAGATATGCTACAAGTATTATTGTCGATGAATCAAATCGATGTAAGAGATTCGAGGAAGGGTTATAGAAGGAAATCCATGCTCCGTGACGCTAGTGCAGATTGGACATAATTCTTCAAGCTGGTGGGGACAACAGTGCGGGTAGAGGAAGGTTTGGCTAAAAAGAAACAGGAAAAGAATCATAAAGGAGTGAATGTACAATCCAGCAAGAGATTTGTGCCAAACGTGTCTAGCAAAGGAAACTTTAAACGTCGATATAGTGGTGAGGCTACTACCAAGGCCAATACAAGAGGTAGTATGCAAAGGCAGAGACCGAGAGGCTATGGTGGTCGAATAGAATTAGTAGGGGGTTCATGTTGTTAGTCTAGAGGTGTGATGCATAAATGATATTTTAGAACAAGCTTTTCTATTTTTACACCAAGTATAAACTAGAAATAAGTTTTTTCAGTGAGTCCGAGGTCGAACACAAAAATTTTACTTTAGATTGGTTCTGTTGTAAGTATGAATGGTCTCTCAAATACAAGAAATTATAAAAAGTCTAATGTACTTAAGCTATAAAATAAATTAAAGGTGATGGAAATGATGGAATGTAGGGTGCATGACAGTTAATATCAAAAGTGTTATATGAATGAAAAAAATAGGGTTAGGAATCGTTATCATCTAACTTCAGAATGCTTCTTAAGTTTTCTTCGATGTTCTCAATCTTATTTGGGTTGCACCTCTCAGTTGACAAACCACATGAATCATATTTCTATGAAGCATTCTTGAAGATTTATTGAACTTAAGGTTATTTCTATTTCTAGAAACACTTTTTACTTCGCTTAGTGAGATCCACAATCATTTACTCTTGTAAGAAGTTGATTGTAGCTACTTATTTCGACTAGCTAAATGGAAATAAGCAATAAGTTCAAATACATTAAGCAAACAGAGTAATCTTAGGATTTATTCAATAATAACTTTACCCCGACCCTTGATAGATTTAATTACTGGTTTTAACAAATAAAGTGAATATATTAACATAATTGAAACTCATGAAAGATAGATGAAAATGGATACGGTAAAGTTGTTACAAAGATGTTCAATGTCTTGAAATATAAAAGTAAACAACTGAAGAAAACATAAAAGATAAGAAAGCAGGGTATCAAGCCAGCAGTCACAATCTCTTGTTCCCTTTAGTGGTGGATACGTGCTTCATTATGTGACATGGGGGGATGGTTGGTCAGCGAGAAGATTACTCTCTCGAGCTTTCTATCTTCGATTGTCCTTTTGGAAGACTTCTGCTTAGAGATGACCAAAGTCTAGGGATTTCAACAACATTCTTTTTATATTTGGCTTGGTCTATTTATAGAGCATACATTTTACGTTGGGATGTTGACATTTCCTTGCCGCTGATGCACTACAGACGATGCGTCTGCCCTTTGTCAACCTTTGACCAGTAGGTGGTCGATTGCAGTGTTGCAATCAGGGCAGCATATCTTCCAAAGGTGAGGCTGTAGATGTCAAAGATCCTAAAGCATGCGTCTCTAGATGCATGCGGTCAATTCAAGCATTTATTTGCAAAAGATCAGACGTTTTAGATTGATTTTATCTTCATTAATTAAGCCTTAAGTAATTCAACATGTTGAACGCAAAGAAGATTTTTATCAACAATTTTAAGTCAAGATTGCCACACGGTTTATTAAATTCTCTCTATTATTCTAAGAAATGACTATAATAACTTAAATTTCTACAAGTTATTAATTCACAAGTTGGACAACCTAAAGAATCCATAGTTAATTCAGCTAGGAAACCATTATGTCCCACATTTGGAAAGTATCATTGGAGACAATGTTCCAGTGGAGCTAATATATGTTATAACTATAGACAGGTTAAACAGGTACAAGTGGACAGTGAACCTCACAAAAGGGTGATGTTTGTTGTCTTCACACCTTCTTCTAAGTTAAAAAGGTAAACTCCGAGGGGGTGTGACAGGCCTTCTCCCCCTCCCCCTCCTCCCCCCCCC
>QLSR01000036.1:170671-187877 GCA_031780015.1 Citrullus colocynthis
CCCCCCCCCCCCCCCCCCCAATATTTCATAAATAGTGCTATATGTACCTGGACAAAGAACAACACAGTTATGAATGTGCAAGCGGTATTTAAGGCCTCAACCCAAAAATCAAATGGCAAATGTTTAGCATGAAGCATGGCTCGTGCCATCTCCTGAAGAATCCTATTTTTTTCCTTTGACAACCCCATTCTATTGAGGGGTGATCAGAGTAGAAAATTTGTGATGTATGCCAGCGAAGTCATAGGATTTTGCAAATTGCGTGTTTTCATACTCCCTACCATGATTGCTCTTGATTCATTTTACATTTAGGTCTTTCTCATGTTGCAATTGAAGACATAAAGCTTGAAAAATGACAAAAGCTTCAGATTTTTCTCGCAAAAAAAAAAAAAAAAAAACCAAGTGTATAAGAGAAGTCATTGATAACAACTAAGACATAACGCTTCCCTCATACGCTTTTTAACTACATTGGTTCCATAAGGTCCAAGTGTAGAAGCTCCAAGATACGCATTGGACCCGACTAAAAAGCCTGCTTATGCGGAGTGTGGGTTTGTTTACCTGACTGACAGTCACCACAGATAGCTTCGGTAGTAAAGGGCAGAGACGGGAGACCAAAGATAGCATAAAAGCCTTTTGAATGGTCTTCATACATACATGACCAAGAGGCTTATGCCATAGACTAACTTGTCTTGTCTTGAGGGATGCTAGAATTGAGAAGCACTTTTCAGGATACCACAAGTAATAGTTATCTAAGGATCGTGTGTCTATCATAACAAGAGCATTAACATCATCTGTATCAACACACTGGTCTTTGGTAAAGCTCATGTTCAGGCCTTGATCACAAAGCTGACTTATACTAGTAAGATTGGAGGTAAGACCTTTAACCAGCATGACATCATTTCCTTGGAAATTCAATTTCCCTTTTCCAAAAATCTTCCTAGCAGCATCATCAAAAAAAGTGACCTTTTCTGCACTCATAGGTTTGAGATCAGATAAAAAATTTCGTTCACTAGTCATATGCCGAGAACTTCTACTATCAAAGTACCAATCTCCTCTAGCTGAAGATCTGAGTGAAGTTAAAACAACATTGTATTTGGTCTGAACATTCTTTACTCTCCAAACTTGTTTCAATTTACTCCCTTCTATATGTCTATTACAAGAGAAGTGAGAAGAAGCCTTGACTGAATTTGAGGACTTATGGAGCAAATCTAATAATTGATAGTAGAAAGGCCATTTGTGGCCGAATTTACCACAAAAGTGACAAATCCATCGAGGTCTGTGACGTTTGTTAGCTTCTCTTTTAGACCTACTAGAAGAAGTTCCAGCAAGACCATATGATTAAGGGTTCTAAGCTCTGACAAACTCAATCTTCTGCTTCCCTTTAGATTGAGGTTGTTTGCTGGACTGCCCTTCAATTTTAGAAAAACCAAGTCTAGAATTATCACTACCAGCCTTTCATTTTGACAGAATTCTTTCAAGAGAGTTTGTACTTGTGTTAAGCATTCTGACATTTTTACACACAAATTCTTTCTTAACACAAGCCTGAGATAACTCTTGTTTCAATTCTAGTATAGTGGCTATAAGTTTGTGATTTTCAGCAGTCAACTACTCAATTCTATCTTTCTTCACATTAAGTACCTTTAGGTCATCTTGTCACTTGTTGAAAGAGCTTGCTAGGAGGGATCATCAATACTGAAAAGGTGTCAGAAGAGATGTTGCTTACAAGCGCTTTGACATCTTCTTCCAACTCGTTGCTTCTTTAGACTCATCATCAAACAAAGTTAAGACATAATTTCTATTCTACTTCTTTAGAAAATTTGGAAATTCTGGTTCAAAACATCCATACCCTTCACACTTTATACATCTCAAAATCTTTTCCTTTTGAAGAGTAGAACTCACAGATTTTTCAACATTCTTCTTGTTACTTGGAGTTCTGAATTGTTTAGGATTAGAAGTTCCACCAGAATTGTTGCCAAATTTCTTTCCGAACCTTTCAAGAATACGATTAAATTGCTTAGAGAGTAGTGCAATAGATTTAGCCAGGTGATAGCTCCCGAAAAGAGCCATCTCTCTCTACCTAAATCGTTTTAGTTCTTAGGAATTTAATGAATTATTTAGTGTTTTTTATAAAAAAAAATGAGGAAAGAAAACCATCAAAACATTTTGGGTGCAGTTTGGATCGAAACAGAGTGTTTGACAAAAATTTGAAGCAAAAGGACGAAAATGCCCCTAAGAGCGTAGCTACACTCTATGAATCGTACTGCTACGCCCAATGGCAGTAAACTCATATTGGTGAGGGCGTCACGACATCCCAAGGGAGCGCAGTGACGCTCTGGATTTTGATGAACGAGTGATGCTTCAAGGAGCTCTGATTTCTACCTAGTGCGTAGCGACGCTCTAAGGAAAATTTATACAATTGCTTCATTTTGTAGGGCAAGAAGGGAGAGAAGCAAGGGAAGAACTTAGCCTCAGTTCAGTTTTTATTCTTTTTCACCTTTTAACTTAGGGTTTTCTTCATTTTCTTGGGTTATAATCATGAATTGGACACTTTCCCCTCTACTTTCTTTGTTTATGAAGATGTTGAGGTAAGTGTTTTCTTGCTCTTGAGAGCAAACTTATGTAATTATTTGAAATTTGTTTTTGTATTAACTTCATATTTTGATTGTCCTTCTTCGAGTCTAATGCATATTTAGATGTATGTTCTTGACGCCTATTTTCTTGAATGTATGTCTTTGTTAATAAGTTTTTGCTTAGGCATTTCCTTCGTGTTCGTCCACGTTTTAAATCAACAAGTAGCAAGGGTTTTTGTATGTACGCTAAGGCATATAGGCTGTCCATAGGCTTTAGAATGTATGCTTAGCCTAGATTCAAGAAAATTTGGTTAATTAAGTTACAACTTTCCCATTAGTTAATCACACATAGGAACCTTAAAGTTTAATGCGCATGTTCTTGGTTTCAATTGATCCCCATTGAACCCAATTAGGACTCAAGACTTGTAGTTTAATTAAGACTTAGACTTTAGTTGATAATTAGGGCACTTATTTTCCTAAATTCGACGAGTTGGCTGCTTGTAGCGTCGGCGAATCTAATTAAGTTAAATAGGTCGTTGTGTAAGCAGTCGAATATGCATTTAATCAAAAGTAAGTCGGTGATAGAAATTAAATAGGAACCCAATTGCTCTCAAGAACTTGAACTCCTCATCCTTGGTTACATTTACCCGTTGCTTTTATTTTCCTTGCATGCCGAGTTCTACTTCACACCAAACCTCCCTATTTATCTCTTTAATTAGGAAACTTGCTTAACAAAACAAAGTCTAGAGTCCCTGTGGTTCGACCTGGACTTGCCACTATTGCTACGCCATTGTAATAATAGGAGTAGGATTCAGTATTATAAATTTCTTTTGATAGGTTCATTTTGAGAATTAAACGACGCCCAAAAAGAATTCCATTATTGGGGAATCTTCGGATTCGTTGTCAGGATCATCAATCTATTGCTCAGCTAAAGATTGCAATGCATTACCCTTATTCTTCTTTTCGAGTTTCCCTTCTAAAGACATTTCAAAGGTGAGTAAAGAGTCGAATAACCCATCCAGTTTCAAAGTATATATGTCTTGAGCTTCCTCGATAGCAGTGACTTTTTTATCGAATTTCTTAGGTATAGACCTAAGAACCTTGCGAACAAGTCTTTCCTCTGATATTTTCTCCCCAGGTGCAAACAATTCATTAGAAATATCTATTAACCAAGCATTAAATTTAGCAATGGACTTTTCATCAGGCATTCTTAAATTCTCGAACTTTGAAGTCAACAATTAAAGTCTCGACATTTTGTCTTTAGAAGTTCCTTCGTGGGCAACGGATAAAATATCTCAAGCCTCCTTTGTTGAGACACATATTAATCGATCGAAATATGTTGCGATTAACACCATTAAATATGGCATCCAAAGCACGTGAGTTTCCTAACGATGCTTCATTTTCAACCTCAGACTATTGTAATTATGGCTTTAGGATCTCCTTTCCATCTTCAGTTTTGGCGGTGGGACAAAACCATCCTATAACCACAACCTTCCACGTCTTACTGTCAATAGATTTTAGAAAGGTAGTCATATGAGCTTTCCAATATGAGTAGTTCGTTCCATCCAGAACAAAGGGTCTAGTTGTGGAGTCACCTTCTTTGATCTAGTTCATGATCAGAGCACCTGAGATAAAGGTGACCTGCTTTGATACCAACTGCAATCGCTATAAGATGACTCGTCACCTATATACAAATGTTAGACAGAAAGCACAGAAAAATACTATAACAACCAACAAACTAACAACAAGTAAAAGAGTAATTGCACACAGAAGTTGGTAACCCAGTTCGATGATAACTTCACTTACGTCTGAGGGACAGTGTGTCCAGGAAAGATAGTCTACTAATATTGAATAGTTAAGCGTTTACAACAAAATATTTATCTCTAAAGTATCGAATTTTACAGTAACTGTTCTAGAGCTTAACTTGCTAAACACCTAGGCTCCCTTAGATGTGAGACTCCCTCTCAATTGTACTTAGGCTCCCCTAAGTGTGATAATATTAGTGAAAAACACTTCGACATCCGATAGTGCGCGAGAGTTCTCTCATCTTGATTATCTTCCTTGTAATAGGTCCCCCTAAGATGGAGAAATCCTTCTTGAGAATGAAGTCTTATGCTTCCCCTAAGACTAAGAAAATCTTCTCTGTAGTGATGTCTTAGGCTTCCCCTAAGACAAAGATAACTTCGAGGTTTTGCTCCCGTCAAATGATGAAGTTACACAGTGAAATAAAGAAAGCAAAGAAAAAACATAATGTTTCATAACTCGGCCACGAAGAACAAAAGCTTTCTCACAAAAACAAATGTGACAGCTCTAAATGATCACCATTAATCTCTTTTCAATAACCAAGGCCAGGAAAGGAAAGAAACTTCTCAAATAGAAATAATAAGCAATGCCCCCAAGAAGGAAAATATCAGGCAGAATATATCTACAAAATAAGCTAGATAAGGAAAGAAAATATTCTGCAGAAATTCATATTGTCATAGTCAGATGTTAAACTATATTTGTGACAACAAGAAAACCTCCATAACTTGCCTTAGAACAATAGAGAGCCAACAATCAAAGCTCCAACAAACACCTTGTTTTAAATTGTAGATCCACTAGCGTCTAACAAGTTTATGACTTCTTGGTTTGTTGACCCACTCCCAAGAGTGGTTTTTGGTCAATTAATGAAGCAATTTATCTTGCAAATGTTTCAAGCCATTTACTCCTAGCTATCATAGCCCTTTACTACTTCTACAAATGAAAAAGGTTTATTATCAACTTCTTTTGCCTCACATTGGATTGCATAATAAATAACAGCTAAAGACCTTTAGGTTTGAGAGAACATGCATATAATTTCTTATAGAGAACAAAGTAGATAATATAGAGAAACGTATTGTCAAGTGTAACAAATTATTTCTTATTTTTTAATTGAAAGTATTATATAGTCTCAAAACCAATTGGCAACAATTCAAAAACTGGAGTAATCCAATTTATCTTATTAAGATTAACCCAATCTATCTTATTAAGATTGTGAAGTTTCTTGATTTTTCTAATGTGGGGTCCTCAGCATGCCTCTTCAAAATGGCACATTTTTGGGGTCATCATTCTTAGATTAGACCCCAATTTTTATTTTTGGACCGATTGCTTGTTTGAGCTTTTTGAGTTTTAATACCATAACAAATAATATGAGATTTCCATCTCACAAAACCATTTGACAATGGGAGTGTAATTTTTTTGCTAGCTAAATTGATGTGGTAGTTTGACCATTTCTCATGTCCTAGTGATCACATTGATGAGTCATTTCAGATTCCTCTCTCGGACTCAATTCCAAGGAGTTTTCCATTAGTTATTGGGCTGATCATAGTGTGCTAGATCCACCACTATTTGGTGAAGTCATTTTGGAGTCAGTTTGAAGAATGGAAGATTCCCTGTCAGAGTTAGTTGAGCCGTGGGTGATTTATTCTGTGCACAGTGACCTTTCTCCCCTGAGTTTTCATAAGAGTACAGAAGGCAAAATATTGAGAGTGATTTTCTCGAAGGTGTGCCTGAAAGACTGAAATTCATCCTTGTGTGCTTATCTTTTCTGTGACGAGAGATGAGTGTGAATGGGGAAGAATGCTTGTAATCAGTTCATTTTCTGATGTACTCTGTTCTTGATTCATATCAGTAATGAAAGTGGATGTAGATCTCTTAATGAGATGGAACCACTACAACTCTTATGTGTCTCCTTCTCTTAAACTCCTTTACTGCTTTCTTCTTAAATTAATGGAGTTTCTTAGTTCATTGCAAGATGCATTGTTAACAGTTTGGTATCAGAGCCTGATTAGGATTTTATCATCAAAGCTGGAATCCATGGCGGCCAAGTTTCAGATCGGTCGATTTGATGGAATGGGAGACTTCTCACTTTGGAGAAAGAAGATGAAAGCATTGCTTGTACAATACAAATTGGTCGATGCACTCGATGAGAAGATTGATCTATCACCAACCATGAAACCAGAAGAGATTGCTGAATGAAGGAGATAGCCTTCAGGACGATCATTCTTTACCTCGTCGACAATGTTTTGAGGCAAGTCAATGATGCTAAGACTACAATAGAGGTATGGACTCAACTTGATACAATTTATCTAACGAATAATCTCTATATTAAGGAGAGGCTTTTAGGTTTTAAAATGAATCTGACTAAAGACTTAGAAACCAATATAGATGAATTCAATCGAATTTTGCTTGATTTAAGCAATATGGAAGAAACTATGTTTGAAGAAAATAGAGCTATTATACTCTTGAATTCTCTTTCTGGTTCTTATAATGAGATAAACAATGACCATAACATAGTTTTAAATGCTTTAAGATCAAGAGAACTTGAGCTGAAAAAGAGAAAAGAAAAGGAATGTGAAGCCTTCATGGCTAAAGGAAGGTCTGAAAAGAAATCAAACAAAGAGACCAACCGTGGGAGATCCAAATTCAAAGGTAAGGTCAAGAAATGCTTCCACTGTCACAAAGAAGGCCACATTAGAAAAAAATGTTTTGAACTGATAACCAAGAGAAAATCTAAGAATAGGAAAGACGATGAGACACGTAATGCTAATACAATAGAGAACTATGATGTTGCTAAAGTTCTCACTATCTTAGATGGGAGGTTTGATAAGATTTTGGACTCAAGGTTGCTCTTTCCACATGAATACTCATCGCCACTAGTTCCAAATTCCATAGAAATAGATGGTGGGAAAATTCTTCTTGGCAACCATCATGGATGCTGTTGTTTAATTTCTATTTTCGATTTAGATTGAGTTTCTTAGTTTGTTGCACAAAAATTGATATGATAATTTCCGTACAAAGATGCGTCGAGAATTACTCAAGTATGATCATGATTAAGCAAGTTTTCCTATAAAAGCCCAAGTATAAGCTCTTATAGGTTTCCTGGTGAGTCCAAGGTCGAACGCAGGGATTTGTAATAACTAGGCATTGAGAATAGATGCATGACTATGTGGTGAACTATACATGTAATATGTGCATGAGTTGGTTGTATGTATCTAAAACTATACATAAGAAATGAATAAAATTTCCTACAACTAACAATGAGGTGGACGCGGCGATAGTTAGCCAAACTTTTCGTTTAGTGTTTGATAGCATGCGTTGAGAATGAATGGAACCATTCAATAAAAGTAGAGTTAACGCAGGAGCTAGTTATTATTTAAGCCTATCTAAGTATAAGTACATACCTACAAACTGAATTTGTGAATCCATCTCTCGATGTTTCGACGCCACATTAATCTTATCTCTAAGACGCATAGTAAGTTTGCATTGGCAAAAGATGAACTACATCTCTGCACCTCATCTAGTCTTGATAAATGCTAAAGATTAACCCTCTACTCTCTCAAGCTAGACAGTCGTGCTTACTACATTTATTTGTCAGACAAAGCTATGCAAGCTAATGATATGCATTAATCAGGATGTAACATACTTTATATTGCTTAAGAAAAACTAACTCTAACATCTAACTCATTTAGCATTCAAACAACATGGTGTAAGATATTTAATATGGAAATAGATGGAAGATAATAGTCAATCAAACTCATATTAAGAAAATAAACCATTCTCTCGAATGTCATTAACAAAACATAAGTAAAAAGGAGGGAAATGAAGATAAAACAAAAACGGAAGACATTAAGCCGCCACTGACAACGTCTTGCTTCATGGAGGCTTGAGGTGGTTGCTATTTGATATATAAAGTCCATAGGGTGAAGGTTCTCACTCACTGGGAGACGATTCTGAAAGTTCTTAGAATCCTTCTCTTAGAAGAGCTCGAAATGGAGGCTGGTTATGGTAAAGGAGGATTTGTGCAGAGCTTTAGCCTCTTGCATTCGTTTTTCTCTCTCTTTTTCTCCTTGCTCTTTTTTTTTTCGATTGGAGAAGCTTTGGGCTATTTATAGGCGTTAAAAAGTTGAAATTCATGATGACCTGACACCTTTGCATTAAATTCCCTGCCCCGCTACGTAAACTTTTCACATTGTCGACCCATTGGTTCTGCCATGATCGCATAATGTGTTATCCTTTTGCATAATGACATGACAGCTTTTGCCCAGACGTCTGTATCTACTTTTTCTCAGCGCATGGTCTCAACGCATAGCCTCGACGCATGGGTTTCCATTTGTCCTCGCAGCAGCTTCGTCTCTAGTACTTGGGTTATTCGTGCTTTTTTTCTTCTTAATCCTGCATTAAGAATAGAAAAGCTCATAATTTTTCAGGTATTTTCTTTTGTAAATAGTGTCAACGCATGGTGATACATTTTACATAATTCAACTACCAAAATCATGCGTTAAGCTCTAAAGTTACTCTAATTAATTCAAATAGTGACTATAATAACTTGTATTTCTACAAGTTATCACACCCCCAAATTTGAGTTAATGTTTGTTCTCAAACATTTATTTGAAGATTTATTAAATTCTACAGCCCAAGTCTAAGTAAAAGCTCACCCTCTCAACATGCCTTCTATTCCTTGACTATATCAACAATCAGATAACCATACAAAGTTTTTTTTCAATTGACGCTTTGAAAGTACTTCTCATTTTTAGATGCAGCAAACTTATTCCTAAAAAATGCCCTTACTCATTTCCAGCCAATCTGATGTCCTCATTTTAGTAATGTGCCATGGAGTTCATTCATTCATAAAGTTTACATTATTTTATTTTATTTATTTATTATTTATTTATTTATTTATTATTATTAATTTTTAAGTGGACTTGCGTTGATCCGGGCTATCTACCTTCGTTTTGACATACCAACGATGGGGTGCTTGGAGACAGCCAACATCGAGCAAATACCCTTTCATAACTCGGCACTTTTTGGTTGCGTCGACAGCGGTACCGTTTATTTATTTTTCGCTAATCTTGGACTCTCACCTTCGATTATGGGGTGTAACGAGCCATTCTCAACTCAACTCTTAACAGGCTAATTTTGTGCGCTGTCAGCGAAGTTGTTTATCCACGGAAATATATTTATACCATTTTTTTTATTTGTGTTTTATAAATTCTGAACGCATGGTTCAAACCTTTCTTACCCTCAAATTTGAAGGCAGCAAGGTCCTCATTGCTGAAATTGAGTTATGAGATTGCCTTAGAAAAATTTTGTAAAAGAGGTTTGAGGCAAAACTTGCAATGCATACTAACTCTGGAAAGTAATTTACCAAGTGTAATATCCTAAGGCTTGTGAGTTAATCCTCTTATTTCAATAAGTCTACAAGGGAAGTACATAAATATCATCATAGAAGTTGGACATAGAAACAAAAACAAGACGGAGAAAATAATAAAGCAAGAAATAATTGAAAGCACAAACTAAAGAGAACAAAAAGATTCATGAATTAAATATGACATTGATGCAAAAGTACTATGCGTTGTACTAATTACAAAAAAAATCAAAGGAATAAACGTAAGAAAAGAAGTAAAAATCCCAAAGAATACCCTCAAATTTAAGTTCTCTCAGGGGCGTTGTCATTGTTGTCCGCAGGGGGAGGATTTGTATCGTTGAACTGAAGGGGTTGCTGAAGGGAAGGAGGAATAATTGGCGCTGGGATGCGTTGGACGAACACTTAATAAATGTAATTCATCATAGTGCCGAATTGTTGATCCGGACGCTGGGCTTGGCGTTAAACAAAACTCCAAAGCTCCGATTGTTGCTGCGCCATCTGAGTCACTTGCTGACCCAATTGTGAAACTTGTTCAGCCAACTTTTCTTGTCGCTGGAGACTTTCCATCTCCTTGCACCGAATTTCATCCAGGTCTCCCATGACGGGGTGAAGGATCCCATCATCTAAGTACCGCAGCAAATCATCGACTCAAATCAACAAACTACAGCGGAGTAGAGGCATGCTGTAATTGATATGGTTCTTCTTGATGATGCAAGCTTGGAGTTGCTTCTGCCTGTGGTTGAGAAGTTGGGTGGGCAGAAGGTTCAGTAGTTGGTGGAGTTGGAAGATTGGAAGATTAAGGTTCATGGCGAGGCGGTGAGAATTGAAAGGGCGCTGACTCCTCAGGATCTAGAGTCAGGGTCGGCTCAACGGGTGGTGGGGGTGATGGTAGAGCCTCTCGAAAGGTAGATGATTGAGGTGGGGAGAGGGTTAACTCCAGGTGGGGCAAAGAAGGCGGTGACACTTCCTTCGACTCTTCATTTAAGTCTGCTATAGGAAGTTGAAGAGGCGATGGGAGGGTACGTTGGATGGTGGGTACATGAAGTGGCTCTTTTGGATTTTCGGGGAAGGGGAAGGGGAAATTGGTGGTGAAGAGGGCTCCTCAGGGATTGGATCGATGAAAAGAGTATAAATGGTCAAGGCTTGTGAGTTGGCGTCGAGTTGAACAGCTTTTTCGACTTCACTAGGTTGTGAACTCGACGCCTTAATCTCAAAATTCTTCTTGACAAGTTTCCTCTTCTTGAGTTGAGGAGGGTGGGGGGATGATGGTTCTTGTGACTTGGTCGGCCTCTTCTTTGAGTTGGCCGCCTCAAGCAGATACGGTGAGTCCTTTAATATCCGTCTGAGATTTTGTGCTGAAAGGACTCCATTTACTGCTCTGACTGGTGCATCTTCCATATATTCTGCATTGGCGCACAATCTTGTCACAAGAAAGGGGAAGAATAACTGACCCCTTAGTTTGAAAAACAACCCCCGAATCTGTGGGGCAATGATGCATCCCACGTCTAGCCGAATTTCCCTCATGATGCAATAAATGACCATGGCACGGTCCCTTGAAATTGAGGTGTCATGCTTTGTGGGGATTAGCGACCGCTTGATGAAGCAAAGCCACAAGCTGGCCTCGGCGATCAAGCAAGTTGGCACCAATGTCTGAATGCCCTTGGAGAAGTGTTCCACTCTGAACCCGGTTTGGCGATGGTTGTGAGGGCGTCATTCATTTCGGCTTCTGTAGGCTTCGACATTATTCTATTACCCTCTGCCGCCGCGATGTCGGGAAGATCAAACAACCCACTGATTTCCTGAGGCTTGAAGGAAATCACCTCATTTTCAACTTTGACTTTGTGTGCCTTGCGGTGAATGGTTTCTTCGTAAAATGCCTCCACGACGGTGGGTTGGATGACTTGGGCGCTTTCACAAAATTGCCTCTAATCCATTGCGTCGACTCCTTGTATAATGAAAGCGGACAACTTAATTGGCTCAGGAAAAAATCCCACTTAAGTATAGAGCCCATTGAATTGTTTCTTTCGGCTCTTTGCCGCCTCCTTAGTTGGTTCTTCAACCAATTTCTCTTTTCCCTTCTCGTTCCTATTAATGGGACTAGCAGGCGTTCTCCTTGCTCTGCCTGCATCCATGTCCCTTATAACCACTGTAGGTGCCTTAGCCACCTCAGTCTTCTTCTTTTTCTTCGGTAGCTTCTCCTTGGTTATTTCTACCTCTTTTTCTTTCTTCTTCACCTCCCTTATTTTTTTCACGTTTTCGTTGATGCGTTCAGCTTTGTGTAGCTTCCCCACATCAGTCACTTCCAACTCAACTTCTAATTTCGTCGCGATCTCAACTATGCGACGGAGAAACTCAGTTTTTTTGGCGGCCTCCTTGGCAGCTTGTTTGCCAAATGCGATTTTCTCTTTTCTTTTCTCCTTTGCGGTGAGAAACGACTCCGTCCTTTCTTGCATTTTTTTGATGTCATCTTTCAGCTTCTTGGACTTCTCTGTTGCCTTTGCTGCTAACTGCTCAACAGATGATGCAGTGAAAGATGATGCGATAGCCTCGGATGTCCCCGCATCCTTTACTTTTTCATTTTTCCTTCTTAGCTGAGGTACATCTTCCTCGACTTCTTCTTCCTTGGCCCTTATTGGCCTGATTTTCCTTTTCGTGGTGGACGTCTTCTTTTCCACCACCGCTATTACCTTTCCAATAGGTCTTTCATCGGAGTTAGACTCCTCAAGACCACTCATCGCAGGGATTGACCCACGCGACTCATTTTTCATCCTTTGGTCGACCAACCCATCCAACCGAGCATCATCTTCTTCATTAATGGTGTCTAGAATATTTCTAAAGACGGAAGACTCGTCATTCCTTCCCACCTCTTGAGCTTCAGACAGGTCCCTGGAGCGTGGTGGAGATGCGGCTGATGTCGCCTCCAACTCAGGACTATTGGGGTGAACAATGGCGAGGGGTTCAAGTGTGGTGGAAGCAGTGGACAGATTTCGACTACCATGCCTCGAGGATGAGGCCATAGGTTTAAGGCTTTTGGAGGAGGTGGGTTGCTGGAAAGCCATGAGAAGGGTATAGGTAAAAAGAGAGAAAAGTGGGTGAGAATCGGGAGATCGTTTCGAATAAGCCGGAAATTGCGCCAGTAATCTGAAAATTCAGAAACAAAGGAAGCATAACTCAAAAAAGGGTTGAGCTTATAAAGATTTCTTAAGAAATCGGCTCGATGCGTGACATCATAGCCACATTAAATGGTCTGACACCCATCGATGTCAGCCGTTGAAAACGTAGTCAGCTTTTCGAATTCTTGATCTGATAGCGATGTGACAGAATCGCTTCAGATTCCCCCTAGGCATCGAGCTAATCGTGTCGCATCGTTTTGATGTTGACGCCTTGGATTTGAATTTGAGTTCAATTTTCACTCATCGCAAAATGATAGATAGCATTTAAACAAAATTTTTCAAAGCAGATAAAAAAAATTAAATAAATTAAAATTAGGCAAAATAAAAATCAAATCAAATCAAATAATGCGGGAAGAAAGAAAGAGAAAAAAAAATTTAAAAAGTTAAGACAAGCAATTAAGGTACAAAAGTTAGGATGCATCCCTAGGATATATGTGCTTATTGTCAACACAGGATGCGTCCATCTTTTCCTCATTCTATCTTTTCTAGGTTAACGGCTACTTTGTCTCGTTCAAGGCAGTCTCTATAATATGGCTTCACGCGTTGACCATTAACTTTGAATGCGTTGGTGTCGTCTTCATTCATCAGCTCTACAGCACCATGAGGAAAGATTTCCTTGATCACGAAAGGACCAGGCCATCTTGTTCGTAATTTTCCTGGAAATAAACGCAGCCTTGAGTTAAAAAGGCGGACCTTTTGACCTACATGCAAAGATTTCTTACTGATGCGTTGATCATGCCAACACTTTGTTCGCTCTTTGTATATCTTTGCGTTCTCATAGGCTTGCAATCTTCATTCCTTCAATTCATTCAATTGAAGCTAATGCACTTCTCTAACTGCGTTCAGGTCCATATTCAATCTCTTGGCAGCCCACAATGCTTTGTGTTCTAGCTCCAATGGCAAATGGCATGTCTTTCCAAAGACCAGCGTGTACGGTGACATTCTGAGAGGCGTCTTGAATGCTGTCCGATATGCCCATAACGCCTCGTCCAATTTGGACGCCCAGTCCCTTCAGGAGGAGTAAACCACTTTTTCCAAAATAGTTCTCAACTCTCTATTGGAAACTTCTGCCTGCCCATTTGTCTGCGAATGGTATGGAGTTGCCACCCTATGATGTACATTGTATTTGATTAGCAACTTGGAAATGATTTTATTAATGAAATGTGTACCTTTATCGCTAATCAAGGCTCTCGGCGTTTCAAATCTCGTAAATATATTCTTTTGAAGAAAATTTGAGACTGTCGCCGCATCATTCTTAGCGCAAGAGATTGCTTTGACCCATTTTGATACATAATCCACAGCTACCAGTATATAGTTGTGGTTGTTTGATGGCAAGAATGGGCTCATAAAATCAATACCCCAAACGTCAAAGAGCTCAACTTCTAAGATAGAGGTAAGTGGCATTTCATTTCGACTTGAGATATTTTCAGTGCGTTGACATCTGTCGCACCTGATCGCATAGTCCCTGGCGTCTCTGACAAGAGTTGGCCAGAAGTATCCGCTTTGTAAGACCTTAGCTGCAGTTCACTGTCCTCCAAAATGTCCTCTATAGGGGGAGTCATGACATTGAGATAGGATGCATTGATATGAAGTCTCCGGGACGCAGAGTCTAAAGATTTGATTCTGCCCCTTTTTGTAGAGTTGGGGCTCGTCCCAATAATAGAACTTCGCATCATGCATCAACTTCTTCTTCTGCTATGCGTTGAAATCTTAGGGAAATTGCTTGCACACCAAGAAGTTGACAATATCGGCATACCATGGCGCGGATTCTGCGACTTTTAATATAACTTCGTCTGGAAATCTTGCGTTAACGTCCAGCTGTTTTCGATTGTGTTCCATATTCTCAAGTTTGGAAAGATGATCTGCCACGTTGTTCTCTGTACCTTTGTGATCAACTATTTCTGCGTCGAACTCTTGAAGAAGCAGAACCCATCAGATGAGCCTCGGCTTGGCATTTTTTTTAGTCATCAAGTATCGGATAGCTGAGTGATCAGTATGGATGATGACTTTTGACCCTGGAAGATATGCTATGAATTTTTCAACAACGAACACTACTGCTAGCAATTCTTTCTCTGTAGTGGTGTAATTCGCTTGGGCTACGTTGAAAGTTTTGTTGGCGTAGGCTATAGGATGCAACATTCTGTCTCTGTGTTGAACCAACGCAGCTCCAATCGCATAGTCGCTAGCATCACACATTAGCTCGAACGGCTGCGACCAGTCTGGGGCAATTAAAATTGGTGCTGACACCAGTGTTGATTTTAGAGTCTCAAACGCCTTGAGGCATTCTTCATCAAACTTTTAGGGTCGATTTTGCTCTAGCAATGAGCTTAAGGGGCGTGCAATTTTTGAAAAGTCCTTGACCAAACTTCTATAAAAACTTGCATGTCCCAAGAAGCTGCGAAGTGTCTTTACATTTGTAGGAGGCGGGAGCTTCTCCACGGCTTCAATTTTGGCTTGATCGACTTCAAGTCCCTTCTTGGATATTTTGTGACCGAGGACAATTCCTTCGTTCACAATGAAGTGACATTTTTCCCAATTGAGCACTAAGTTGGTGTCCTCGCATCTTTTCAATACTTTCTCTAAATTGGCTAAACATGCTTCAAACGAATTTCCAAAGACCGAAAAATCGTCCATGAATATCTCCACAGATTCTTCTAAAAATTCAGAGAAGATTGCCATCATACATAGCTGAAAGGTGCCTGGGGCGTTACATAGTCCAAACGGCATGTGTCGAAATGCAAATATACCATAAGGACATATAAATGTTGTCTTCTCCTGGTCTTCTGGAGCAATCATGATTTGGTTGTAGCTTGAATAGCCATCCAAGAAGCAAAAGAACTCATTTCCTGCAAGTCTATCTAACATTTGGTCAATGAAAGGCAGTGGGAAATGATCCTTCTTTGTCGCCGCGTTGAGTTTCCTGTAGTCCATGCAAATTCTCCACCCCGTGAAAGTGCGGATGGGGATCAATTCGTGATTCTTGTTTGGGACTATAGTCATACCTCCTTTCTTGGGAATGCATTACACAGGACTTACCCATTTACTATCAGAGATGGGAAAGATAACGCCTGCGTCCAACCATTTAACACTACTTTCTTGACAACTTTCATTGTTGGGTTTAGCTGCCTTTGGGGCTCGATGGATCCATCTTTTCCTTCTTCTAGACAAATTTTATGCATGCAGTATGTAAGGCTTATCCCCTTGATATCAGGCAACGTCCATCCAACAGCTCGGATGTGCTTTTTAAGAATAATTAGCAAAGCTGATTCTTGATTAGGGGATAAAGCAGCTGAGATAATAACTGGAAGAGAGTTACCTTCTCCTAAGTAAGCATACTTTAGGTGGATTGGCAACACTTTAACTCTAGTTTTGGCGCTTCTTCCAGAGATGGTTTTGTTCGTTGGTTAGTCTAATCCGGTGTTAAGGATTCAAAAGAAGAATGGACCACAGTACAGCATTGTTCAGGCTGCTGTGTGTCCAGATTTGCGATCTTTTCATCATTTTCTTCTTCAAGCAACATTCTATGGAACTCATCTTCTGCGTCGAGGTTTTGGCAGGTCTCCTGTTCTCCTGGATACTCTAACGCCTTAAAGACGTTGAAAATCACTTCCTTATCATTAACTCTCATAATGATCTCCCCCTTGTGGACATTAATGAGTGTACGACCATCGATAGAAACGGGCGTCCAAGTATGATAGGGACGCCCTTATCTGCTTCATAATCTAGGATAATGAAGTCTGCAAGGAGAATAAACTTGTCTACCTTTACCAACACATCCTTGATCCTTCCTTTAGGATGCACAACGGATCAATCCGCCAATTGTAGGGTAACTGTTCTTGGCTGCGATGCGATCCCCAATTTGTTGAATACTAACAGGGGCATGAGATTAATGCTAGCCCCTATATCACACAACGCTTTTCCTATGTAAACCCCTCCAATGGAGCAAGGAATGGTGAAGCTCCCAGGATCTTTCATCTTTTTGGGGACGCATTCACAGACCATATCACTGCACTCTTGCGTTAGAGTTATGGTCTCATATTCACCTATTCCTTTCTTTTTAGACAGTATGTCCATGAGGAATTTAGCATAAGTGGGCATTTGTTCTAACGCTTCCACCAATGGGATGTTCAGCTGTTTAAGTACATCCAGGAAGCATTTGAATTACCTCTCATTATTTTTCTTCCTTCTTAACGGCTATGGATAAAGAGGCGTTTGCAGCTCGACTGACATACTTGTTGATGCATCTTTCTCTGATAAACTTCTTTGCATGTCAGCTTTTTTTTTTTTTTTTTTTTTTTTTT
>QLSR01000036.1:188231-227239 GCA_031780015.1 Citrullus colocynthis
TTTTTTTTTTTTTTTTTTTTTTTTTTTTGTGTTGAATGGTCAGATTCAATGGTGGGATTGGAAAGATGAATTGTTGGTTGAGAGTTCTTTGGTTGGTTTAAGTGATTCTCAGTCTCGTTAGCTACAGTTTTCTTTCCTGGGTGAGGAAATTCATTCATGGCTCTTCCACTTCGCAGTGTCACAGCTTGACACTGTTCTTTTCCTGAATTGCCCATACTGCATGAGGCTTCGGTGTTGCTCGGAAGAGATCCTTTCTGCCGTGCCTTAAGCTCTCCAGTGATCTAGCCAATCTGAAGCTCCAAATTCCTGATGGACGACGCCTGGGTTTGCATCAAGGGGTCGTTCTTCTGCATGTATTCCTTCATAAGAGCTTCCATGGATGATGATGGGCTTGGCGTTGATTGATGTGGATTTTGCCTCTGATGTCCATGGGAGAATCCAGATGATCCACCCTTTTCGTGCGTGGGTACACCTTGCTGCTCAAGCTGGCGGTTACCATCCTATGAGAAATTCGGATGATTCCTCCAACCAGGTTTGTAGGTATTGGAATACGGGTTGTTCCATATGAAGCATATAGATTGAGAGTTCTGTGGACATACCTTATACGTATGCAGCTCCCCGCATCCAACGCATCTTGCGGCGTTCAGTTGATTCACTGCGTTAACTTGGCTGTCGCCTCCTGTATTTGACTGATTTAGGGCCATAGTATGCAACAAGTTAGTCATGGTGGTGACTTAAATGCAGCAACACTATTATGCTCTGATGCTCCTGATGCATTGTTTTGCCTGCGGCCAGATCGGCTATATCCCTAGTCCTCCCAATCCTCATGGTTTCTTGATATTCTATCAAGAATGTCCTTGACCTTGGTATAAGTTTTATCAAGTAGTCCTCCCACTGTGGCAACATTTGCAGCAGTCTGAAATGCCTCGGTCAAGCCATCATAGAATATCTCCACTTGAACACAATCAGGGAAACCATTATACAGACAGTTTCTCACCAATCTCTTAAATCTTGCCCAAGCATCGCTCAGGGTTTCTCTATCTTTTTGTTGAAAGTTGGCGATATCTCTTCTTCTCCGAGCATTCTCCGTCGGTGGGAAGAACTTTTTCATAAACTTCTCTATCATTTGGTTCCAAGTAGTGATCTCACCTAGTTCTATAGAATATGCCCACTGTCTCACCTCATCTCCTAGGGAGAATGGGAACAGCATCAACCGGATGTCATTTGAACTTATGTTTGGGATGACGAAGGTATTACAGATTTCGATGAAGCTTTTTAGGTGAGCATGAGGGTCTTCACCGGTAATCCTCCAAACTAACCTGCTATTTTTAGAATCTGAAGCATAACTAGTTTCATTTCAAATCTCGAACCTTGAGACGCGGGTCGCATAATTCCAGGTGAAAAATTATATAAGATTAGCAACGCGTAATCCCTGATCAGACGGTTCCGATCATGTGCCAATAGAATAGGATGAGTTTGTTGATCAATCTGCAACTGAGCTTGAAGCTGCGCTTGGGCTAACGCATGGTTGATTGCTTCGTCATGTCTGTCATTAGCCCCATTATGAGCTCTCAAAGGCTGATTGGCGTTGTTTGCTTGATTTTCCATTTTCTTCTCTCTGTAAAGTTGTCGCCGCCTTTGAAATGTCTTATTTCTTTTCTGAAAGGTTCTCTCGATCTCAGAGTCAGAAATGAACGCAGGATGTTCTTTGTTCATAAACTATCAGGTACGTCTTCGGCTAAACGCTCTGTACGGCCCAAGATTGAGATTTTCTGCATAGAGCAAGAAAATATTTCAAAACCTAATTTATTAATTCAAATCCCCTACAACAGCGCCAAAAACTTGTTGTTTAATTTTTATTTTCGATTTAGATTGAGTTTCTTAGCTTGTTACACAAAAATAGATATGATAATTTTCGTACAAAGATGCGTCGAGAATTACTCAAGTATGATTATGATTAAGAAAGTTTTCCTATAAAAGCTCAAGTATAAGCTCCTATAGGTTTCCTGGTGAGTCCAGGGTCGAACGCAGGGATTTGTAATAACTAGGCATTGAGAATAGATGCATGACTATGCGGTGAACTATACATGTAATATGTGCATGAGTTGGTTGTATGTATCTAAAACTATACATAAGGAATGAATAAAATTTCCTACAACTAACAATGAGGTGGACGCAACGATGGTTAGTCAAATGTCGTTTAGTGTCAGATATCATGCGTTGAGAATGAATAGAACCATGTGATAAAAGTAGAGTTAACGTAGGAGCTAGTTATTACTTAAGCCTATCTAAGTATAAGTACATACCTATGAACTGAATTTGTGAATCCATCTCCCGATGTTTCGACGCCACATTAATCTTATCTCTAAGACGCATGGTAAGTTTGCATTGGCAAAAGATGAACTACATCTCTGCACCTCATCTAGTCTTGATAAATGCTAAAGATTAACCATTTACTCTCTCAAGCTAGACAGTCGTGCTTACTACACTTGTTTGTCAGACAAAGCTATGCAAGCTAATGATATGCAGTAATCAGGATTTAACATACTTCATATTGCTTAAGAAAAACTAACTCTAACATCTAACTCATTTAGCATTCAAACAACATGGTGTAAGATATTAAATATGGAAATAGATGGAAGATAATAGTCAATCAAACTCGTATTAAGAAAATAAACTATTCTCTCGAATGTCATTAACAAAACATAAGTAAAAATGAGGGAAATGGAGATAAAACAGAAATGGAAGACATCAAGCCGCCACTGGCAACGTTTTGCTTCATGGAGGCTTTAGGTGGTTGCTATCTGATACATAAAGTTCATAGGGTGAAGGTTCTCACTCACTAGGAGACGATTCTGAAAGTTCTCAGAATCCTTCTCTCAGAAGAGCTCGAAATGGAGGCTGATTATGGTAAAGGAGGATTTGTGTAGAGCTTTCACCTCTTGCACTCGTTTCCCTCTCTTTTTCTCCTTGCTCTTTTTTTTTCGATTGGAGAAGCTTTGGGCTATTTATAGGGGTTAAAAAGTTGAAACTCATGATGACCTGACACCTTTGCATTAAATTCTCTGTCCCACTGCGTAGACTTTTCACATTGTCGGCCCATTGATTCTGTCATGATCTGATAACTTGTTATCCTTTTGCATAATGACATGACAGCTTTTGCCCAGACGTCTGTATCTACTTTTTCTCAACAGATGGTCTCAACGCATAACCTTGACGCATGGGTTTCCATTTGTTCTCTAGTACTTGGGTTATTTGTGCTTCTTTTCTGCTTAATCCTGCGTTAAGAATAGAAAAGCTCATAATTTTTCAGGTATTTTCTTTTGTAAATAGTGCCAACACATGGTGATACATTTTATATAGTTCAACTACCAAAATCATGCGTTTAGCTCCAAAGTTACTCTAATTAATTCAAGTAGTAACTATAATAACTTGTATTTCTACGAGTTATCAGATGCAGTGTTAAAAGGTATAGGAACAATCCTTGTTAGAATGTTGGATAACCAGGTAAGGGAACGTACCTCAGTTAGATATGTTCCTGATCTTAAAAGAAATTTACTATCACTTGGAGTGTTTGATGCAGTTGGCTACAGTTGCAAACTATAAAATGGTACTATGAAACTGAGAGGAATACTGTAGAATTGTTTGTATATTCTTGAAGGAAGCACCATTGTGGGAACAACTATTGTAGTTTCTCAAAAGGAACACTTAGAAGTAAAATTGTGGCGTCAAGGATTAGGCTATATCATTGAACGTGGTTTGAAATATATTAGTAAGTAGTGACTTCTTGGAAAGATAACCATTGGAACCTCAGATGTGTGTGAACATTGCATCTATGGGAAATCAACAAGAGTTTCATTTGGGAAAGGTACACATGTCTCTAAGAGTATTTTGGAATATATCCATGCTGACGTATGAGGACCTAAAAAAATACCTACAATGAAAGGGTCTCGTTATTTTCTCTCCATTGTAGATGATTTTTCAAGGAGAGTCTGGACATATCTTCATAAAACCAAAGATGAAACATATAGGAAATTTGTTGAATGGAAAACCTTGGTTGAAAACTTTGAGAGCTGACTATGGCTTTGAATTCTTAAGCAATGAGTTCAAGATACTTTGTGAGAAGGAGTGAATTCAAAGACATCTTACAGAGAGGGAACACCTCAACAAAATGGCTTGGCTGAGAGAATGAATAGAACCCTCTTAGAGAAAGTAAGATGTCTTATGTCCAATGTTTGCTTACCAAGAATCTTCTGGGGAGAAGCATTAGACACTGCAACCTATCTAGTGAATAGAAGTCCCTCATCAGCCATTGACTTCAAAACTCCCATTGGAAAATGAACAGGGCATCTTCCCGATCACTCAAATCTCTAAGTTTTTGGATGTGTTGCATTTGCACATTCAAAAGAAGGAAAACTTGACAACAGGGCAAAGAGGTGTCTATTACTCGAATACCCTCAAGATATAGGTTATGGTGTATTGAGCTAGGAGAAGAAAATGTATCATCAGTAGGGATGTTACATTTGATGAAAGTAAAATTGCTCTGGTAGATCCGAAACCAACTCAACAATCAACTAGTGAAACAGATGGATCAGATGCTGTCATTGAATTTGAAATGCCATCATCTTCATCTAATGTGGATCCCATACAAGACGAAGATGCTTCTCAGGTGGAGGTAATTGAAACTTCAGAAGATCTACAGTCATACAAGTTAGCAAGAGACACAAAGAGAAAAGAAATAAAATCAAATGCTAGGTATGCTAAAGCTGATTTAATTTATTATGCTTTCTGTACTAAAGCTGATGATGCAAATCAGGAACCTTTAACCTTTGAAGAAGCTACAAATTCAAATGATAAAGACAAATGGCAGAAAGCAATGGAAGAAGAGATGAGATCACTCATTAAGAACCAAACATAGGAGTTGGTTGACAAATCTTCAAATCAGAAGCTTCTGGAATGTAAATGAATTTACAAATTGAAACAAAACACTGAAGACTCTAAGTCATTGTGTTACAAAGCAAGACTGGTGGCCAAGGAGTTCAATCAAAGAGAAGGAGTAGATTATGATGAGATATTCTCGCCTGTTGTCAGACACACTTCTATAAGAATGCTGTTGTCTTTGGTCATTGAGTTCAACATGGAACTTGATCAAATGGATGTGAAAACAACATTCCTTCATAAAGATTTAACAGGAGTGATCTACATGCAACAACCTCTTGGTTTCACAAGTAAGTCATCAAAGCCCCAAGGCGTACTTTAAGTTTGATTCTTTTATGCTATCTTGTGTAGAGAAGCATGCTGGACCACTGTGATTATTTTAGACATAGTAATGACGGTGATTTTGTATATCTCTTGCTACTTGTTAATGATATATTGATAGCAAGTGTAAGCAGTCATGAAATAACTAGGTTGAAAAGTAAGTTGAGTGATTTTTTTGAAATGAAAGGCTTAGGCCTTGTTAAGAAAATACTAGGCAATGAAATACTGAGAGAGAGAATCTTGTACCATGAAGCTTTCACAACAATCCTATAGTTTGAAGATGTTAACTAAGTTTAGAATGCATAACTCTAAACCTGTGAATACACCTATTGCATCACACTTCAAATTATTCATGGAAGATTCTCCTCAAACAGATGTTGAAAGGGAATAGATGGAAATAATACCTCATGAGTGCTGTTGGTAGTTTAATGTATCTCATTATTTAAGTGTGGTTAGCCGATATATGACTGATCCTAGGTAAAATCATTGACAAGTAGTCAAATGGTTGTCAGAGATATGTTAAAGGTACATTGTCCTATGGATTGTTATATTAAAACATATGACCAAACAAGAAATTCTCATTGGTTTCGTGGATGTAGATTATGTAATAGATAAAGGACAAAAGTTTTGGACTTTATGCCTTAAAGTTTCGTAATTGATTGGTTAATTATTTTAATTATTAATTATGCGATATTAATTTATCCATTAACAGAAAAATCCAAGGTTATTCCATGAAGTCTTGAATATGTATGTAGTTGACATATGAGTGGATCATGGTCAAGAAATAACCTAAAGGTCCATAGTATATGGATAAGGTTGGGTGTCTTATCTTGGTACATTATGGATATGACCCACTTTGTAATAGCTACAAATGGTTTGATCCAAATCGTTCATGTGGGGACATGTGACTAGGAGTATTCTATACAAAGAGTTTGTATAAAACTAAACTGCGAAATATTTAATCTCTATTTGTAAATCCGTTAATTGATGAAGATTAATAGTTCATTGGATGATCATGTGCAACTTGTTCTCAATCTTGAGTGACTTATGAACTCCTGTTCGTGAGATTGGTTCTTGGTCCGAGTTGCTGACTCAATAAGTCTACCATATTGGGGACTTGACTAAATGGAGATCTGGACACATAACTTCACAAAATAGAATTCTCTCCTTCCCAGATAGGGTAAATAGATGAGTAGTTCTTTGAAGTGCTGATATCTAGTCTTGAACAAGGGGCCATACCCTGTGAGGGACTTAACAAAAAGAGGTAATTACATGGGTAAAACAAACATTAGACTTAACTGTAATTATAAACAATTTGTGAAAGATCGACTTGCTTATATTGATTATATCCATGGACATAACTTGTCCTATAGTGCATTAAGAGTTCACTATGGGTCTATAGTGGTTTGCTCTGTAGTTAATGGATGGAAGTTAATTTATTAAGGAGTTTAATTAATTAATCTTGGATCATTGAAACTTTTAATCTATAGGTCCATAAGATTCCCTTGCTAGCTCACCACGGGCCAACAATGATCAATTATGATTAAAAAAAATTGAAATGTTCAAATTTTGAGTAAAAATGTTAATTGTCTTGAAAACAATTCCATACATGTTTTAGTATAAAGTTTATTTGAATTAGATTCAAATTATAGAGAATTAATTTATTTGAATGAGATCAAATAAATAAATTATTTAATTTGAATAAGATTCAATTTAAATAGATTATGAGAGAATTAATTTATTTGAATGTGATTCGATAATTAACTATTTATTTGGATGAGATCCATATACATAAATAAGTTATTTAATTTGAATAAGATTCAATTAAATAAATAGAAGGAGAATTAATTAATTAATTTGAATTGGGTTCAAATAATTAATTATTTAATTTGGATGATATTCAAATTAAAGACTTTGTAGGAGATAAATATTTAAATATGATCTAAACATTTTTTACCATTTAATATGTGATTTTTTTTGGGTAAATATATATTAATATTATATATTATTTAAATCTCAGCAAAAAGGTTATCTCAATAGGATTAGGAGTAACTCAACATATTTTATAAATAGGGTACTTAGGAGCCCTCATAAAATGCAGACTCTACAACATAATATAATCTCTGCAGTCATTGCCCCAAGCCAGATCCTTACCAGAGTCATAGTGAGGAAGATCTCGCGGAGAAAAGGAAGATTTCAAAGAGAAGACTATCGGTTCGAGAGGAAGATTTTGATGTATTTGTGGATCGGCAAAGGTATGATGCTTAACCTTTTTATTCTAGTTTTTTGTATTTTTAATTCTTTCAAGAAATCAAAGAACTCGACCACACACTTCTACCGAGATTCAATTCTCTTCAAGAAGAAGATCTCTATCTAGACTTGTTTCTACCTTCTTTGGTAACATAATAAGTTGGAAATCCTCTTTGTAGTCAATTGTTGATCTCTTAATCTCTCAACCACTGAAGCTGAATACATGACTATTACTGATGCTTTTAAATGAGCAATTTTGTTAACTGAGTTGATTAAAGAGTGTGACATAAGTTTGAAAGATAATTTGGTTGTCCATTGTGATAATTACAGTGTTGTTTATCTGACAAAGAATTAAACTTACCATGAGAGAACCAAGCACATTAATGTTCGAGGTCATTTTATCAGAGATATCATTGCCGAAGGGCGGATTAAAGTTGAGAAGATAACATCCGCAGATAATGTAGCAGATGCTCTATTTTGCCTGCACATAAGTTTCATGAAGGATATTGAATCTCAATGTGGAAGTGAATGATCATCATATGCTATTAATTTTGGTTAAGAATTCTAAAATAAGAGAAAATAAACAAAAAAAATTAAAAAAATATTAAGCATGCATCTTATGGATGAGAACTATAAGCAAAAGTGATTACCTTTGAAGACTTTCTTCGGATTCTTTTCTACAAAAGATTCTTTTATTCTTTGACAGTAACTATCACACCCCCTCCCAGGTACCCTCTTACCCCAAGAGAAAGCGTGAGGACAACAGATATCGATCCTCTTACGACATCTACTGTCAACCTATGCAACCTTAAACCATGCCCAACAACTAACAAGCGGGTACAAACATGATAGAACAACAATATATTATCAGGGTTAAGCCATCATACAAGTATTGGTTTACATTCAAACTTAAAAGTTACATGAGTCCACTAACTCCAGCTCCTTAACCCTCTACATGTATAACACAAGTTTTAGATCATTACAATGTTCAAAGTTCACAGACACTAGTGATAGGCCCAGACGAGTTGCTGTATAGGCTAAGCACCTCGAACTTGCTCGCTACCTGAAAAAGAGAAAAACAGGGAAAACATGAGATAGGTTGCCCAGTGAGTTACAAATTTAGTAAAATCTTTTTTTTATCTCAAAAACAAATCAAAACCGTATTCAATTTATGATAATAAATAAACAGCAATAGTTTATTCCCATATCCAGGCAAAATATGCTCAAATAGCGATGTCTTACCATATATGCTTCATTTCCGAAAAACCATGAAAATACAATACATTTCAAAAAATATTTTCCTTAGCTGAGGCAGAGTAGAGCTCAACGCTACTCAACATTGAAAACATTCTTAGTTGGGGTAGAGTAATCTCGACACATCCAACGTCGAATATCCTTAGCTATGTGGAGTAATCTAACCACAACAATGTCTATCATACCTCTATGTGCACATAGATATCATATCCAAGGTTACCTGAATACCTTCTCAAGTCCTTTAGTACCGGGTCCCATATACGAGATTTAGGCCACCCACATGCCTTCTCCGAGTCCTTCAGTATTGGGGCTATCTCTATACTCAGGTTGCCCACATGCCTTCTTCGAGTTCTTCAGCATTGGGAACCATTTCTATATCTTAGCAACCCAATTGCCTTCTCCGAGTCCTTTAGCATTGGAAGCTTTTTTCAAAAACAATATTCAAAAGCAACATGCTTTGGAAATGACATAATAAATATTCACGAGTTTAAACATTTCAAACTTACATAAATTCATTAACAATCATCAGGCTTCCTTAAAATCATTGATTGATAAATAACATGCCTTTTGTAAAGACTCGATAACCACTAGCATGCTTCAAATAATTCAAATGCAAAATCATAGTATGCATTTATATGAAAATACATGCTTTCTTCAAGCCAATACTCATTACAACACATTTAGAACTCGTGAAAACATAAACATATAAACAGGTTGCTAAACGTAATCATATATCATGAAAACTTTGTTTAAAGTAAGCTCAATTTAAATTAAATTGTCACTCACAACTTGTCACGGGCCCTTAAAGGATTATACGCCTCTCCTAACTTCTCTCGGCTTGATATAGTACATTTCCCTTTGTTAGATTTCCTTAAAATTCTTTTTTACATAGTAATCATGTTACACCCTTTTTCTAAGACTTATGTGAAAGAGTCTATGAAAAGGAGAAATAGGACAAGAGCAGTTGTGCACAAGGGTTGGATTACATAAGCCGTAAAAGAAACTTGAAGTAAAAGGATTTGATAAAAAGGTTGCGTTGAGTAAATTTTGAATCTTGGAATCAGAGTAAGTTTTAAAGTTAAGAATTCTAATGTAGGATAAACGGATTAAGAGAACGCAACTATGATTTTAAGCTTAGAAGTAAGCGAAGTTGGATGTATACTAAGCTGGAAATACCATGTTGGACGCATGGTAGAGACGAAAGAACAAACGCATAGAAGTAAACATTTGAGACTATAATGCCGAGTAGTATGTGGTAGAGAAATGCTGTAAGCTTCTACCCGACATTTGGGAGTTGGCAAGTTAAGAATGAAATATGAAATGTGCAGTGATTAAGTTGGCTGAGTATTATGGGAGCAAAAGTGGCTAAGTGCTAACCATGCGTTAGTAGAATTACGCGTTGAGAATATGTTGGAAGCCACGAGGCGCTGGAAGCCACCCTGCGTCGTAGATAGCCATGCGCTGAAGTTACCTTGCGTCCAAGACAGAATGGTCTTGACGCGATGAAGTAAGTGGGGGGAGACTATGTTGTATGCGTTGGTAGTCGAAGGCGCTGAGAGCATCATGCGCTGAGAATGGTTAGTTGCTGAAGGCACTGAAGGATAATTCAGACATGAGCACTCTACGTCGAGGAAAAGATCAGCACCAGCCCACGGGTGAGTAAGTCGGCATTATCATCTCGGTATTTGTGATGCATAAGTCGGCAGTATATATAGGTGAGTTTAATCATTTTCAGACATTTCAAGAACTCAAGTTAGTTCCATCTTTCAGAGAAACCACAAGAGAAAGTAGAAGAAGGTGTTCTTATAGTTTTCGGGCGAAATTTCACTCGTTTTGGTGCTAAAATCAGAGCTGGAACAAAAGATTGATTTGCAGACGCACAGATTGAACAGTGGTCGATGTTTGGAATAGAACGACTAGAGGAAGCCGAATTTAAAGCTGAAATTTGGAGGTTAGTAAGTTAACACAATTTCTAACAAGTCTTATGAAGGATGGTTAAGCTGAAAGTGAAGTTAATCATATGAATCTTTAGGTAAAAGCAACAACTACAGAACTGCTATGCAATCTGGAGCAACGCTGAGTGAATTTGGCATAACTGAAGAACGATAAAGAGTTAAGCTTTGAAATTTGGAGGTAAGCTGTGGAACTTGATTCTTTACAAGTTTGTAGAAGGGAAGGAGTCTTAGTTTAGGCTGGAAATGCATTTTTAACAGGGACTAAGCAGAGACATCAAAGTTGTAGCAGTCAGCTTTGTTAAGGAAAAATTAAGGCTTAAACGTGAGTATAGCAGCAGAAGCAAGTTACACACAAAGTATTCTTAAAATTTAGGTATAACAGAAGGGTAAGGAACATCTAGTAGTTATAGTTTTAGTGTTGAGACTTGAGAGCAAACCAATGAGAACCTAACCACATGATGAGCAACAAACATTATGCATGTGATGAGTTGTTGTTGTTTATGTTTTGATGAATGGAAAAGAAGTATAACAAGGGAAAGTATCTATTTCAGGTCAAGAAGAACTAAGAAAAACATATAACCCGCTCGGTGCTTGAAATCATTGTGAGTGACTTTATGGTTTGAAATATGTTAATTTGAATGTTATTATCTCCTATATGCTTAATGATATCCCTGAAATATGATACGAAATGTACTTCTATATATGAAACTAGCACATTTCTTGTACGTGAGATAGAGATTGATACTGTACTAAATAATGTTCTAGATATCATCAAGCTAGATGCTAGATAAAAGTTTTGGGGAAAGCAAAGACATTATGAGTATGGCTAAGTTGTGGGAAATGTATTGTGTATGTTTATGCACTAGAATCATTTGAATGGGACCCAATGCTGAAGGACATGAGAAGGCATATGGGCAGCCCTAGTATCTCTTTTAAGCTCTCACCTAAGGATATAAAGACGGTGATTGAGTATTTTCCCTGGGACCCTAGTACCAAAGGGCATGAGAAGGTACACGGGCAGCCCGAGAATAGACAGATTTACAAGCGGAATAAAAAGGGTATTTGATGCTGATGTGTTGAGATTACTCCACACAGCTAAGGCTTATTAACATTAGGTGCGTTGAGATTGCTCCGCCCTAACAAAGGTGCAATGGAAAGACATCTATTTATGTAATGCTTATTAATTTCAACTATGGTTATTTACAAGTTTATGCACAGAATGTGAAGCATGATTAAACAGATCATAAAAATGATTGTAGTTATATGTTATTGAGTTATTTCTTTAGTTAGTCACTCACTGAGCATTGTAGCTCATAATTTTTCTCTGTTGATTTCTTTCCAAGTAGCAAGCGTGATCGCGGTACCTAGCCTATCCTCCAGATTTGTCTGAGATAAATTAGAATTTTGTTTAGGTGGAACTTGTAAACTCTATTCCTATGTAAAAGTTGTTTATATTTGAAGGGGATTTGAGTAGGTCACCTGGCACACCTATAAACTTTTCACAGAGTCTCTACTTTTACTTTTAATGCTATCTTAATAGGAAAATTTGTATAACTATTGTAAAGGTTAAACATTTTGTTAGCTAGTTATGATATAGAATGTATATGAATAGCGATGTTTAGCAGAATACAGATTAGGTAACACTCACTCCTAGAAAAGAATATAGAGATAAATAAATATCTAGGTTGAGGGTGTTACAAATCAAGCCTTAGACATTTATATGATTCACCACCAAGACCCTATTACATAAGGAAAACCATCACTGAGACTATATTTCACAAAGGAATGCTCCACCAAGACTAAATTTCATAAAAGAGTTCACTAGTGAAGAGATTCAGGCCACTAGTGTGATTAAACCAGCAAATTCAAGCAAACGACCAAAACTGAACCAGCGACACTGTCGACTAGCAAGACTAGCGATAGCAGTGAGATTTGTGAGACAAAACTAACCAGCGAGACCAGTGAGATTTGTCTCGCTCTTGCTCCTTCACGCCCCCAATGTCATCCAACTCTCGAGCGAGATTCGTCTTCCTCTACTAATGTCTTCGCTACTGTCCGCACTTCTAACTATTAAAAGGTGCATTTCTAGCCCGAATTAGAATTTCTTCCCTTCTACAAACTTGTAAAGAAATGTGTTTTCTAACTTACCTCAAAATTCTAGGCTTAACTCCTCTTCGTTGGTTAGATGATCCAAATTTACTTCGCCATGCTCTAGATCACTCGAGAAATCAGTATCAGTCACTTCCTCCTATAATTAAACTTGTTTCTCTTCACATTCAGCTCAACTATCCTTCATAAAAGTTGTTAAGAATTGAACTAACTTACTAACCTCAAATTTTCAACTTCAAACGTGATCTCTTCCATTCGCTATTCACCAAACACCAGACTTTGCTCAGACTGCGCGACACCAGACGAGCCTTCAGTTTCAGCTGCAATTGCACCACGATTCCGACTAGAATTCTAGACCCATTTGCCCTAGATGTCTTCTTCTTCCTCCCTTCAACACTCTACTGAAATTTGAGGCAGTTTAAGGATTTGGAGAATGAGAAATCAATCGACAATTCCACTATAATCTAATGTAGAAATTCAACCGACCTCCCCCTTCCACTATCTCCATTTATTTATTACTATTATTTTATGCTTTTCTTTTCTTTTCTTTTCTTTTCTTTCTTCTTCTCATTCATTCTGTTTCTCAATTCTTTTTTTCTTTTTTCGTTTAAAACCCTTCATTACTTATATTTACACAATAATTGTAATAGACAAAATCCACAATAATTTATCTCTTCACTTTGGTTCGACCGGTAACACTCTTCTTAAGTCTTATGTATGTCCTCATTGTTATGTCAAAATATATTCCATATTTGATGTAGGATTCAACTTACCAAGGATACGCTCGGCTTTCTTCCACTTCCTCCTTCGATTTACATAAAAGAAAACAAATAAATCCACAGCCATACTACGTACTTAAGTTTAGTACTTACAAGTGAAAGCAGGGTTTACAGTAACTACAATCACCAAAAGGGATATTACCATCAGGTAGGGGTGCAAGCGGCTCAATTTGGCTCAGTTATTGAGCAAACGAAAATATGAGGAAGAAAATTTTAAAAATCGGAACCAGACCGATACTTTATAGAACCACACCGGCCAAATCGCCTAAACCAACAGGTTCGTCAGTTTGATTATTGGCTCACTGTTTGGCAGATGCACAGAAATCGAATGCCAATGCGAGTCGAGTCGTGTGGATTAGTGTTGTAGTATTGTGAGTATGGAGGTGTGAATCGTGCAACTATGGGCGCCAAAAGATGTGAACTTGAAGGACGAAGGTGAATAATATTGGGATTTGGGACTTAGGGTTTGAAATTTTCGATTTCAATTTATTGGGTAAAATTGTCTTCAAAATTGAGATTTTATATTTAATAAACAAATCATAATCATTAAAGAATCACGATATAGAACTTTTTTTAAAAAAATAATATTATTTTAATAAATAATAATAGAAATAGGGTAGAGGGAAAAAATGACAAAAATAGGTGGAAAAATTGTGGACCGAGTACACGATTTCAGGAAATTGTAAACCTCCGTTACAACAAAAACATGCTTCTATGACTCTAAAAAACTGTCATTAGCACATTTCTTGACTCTTTTTTTTTTTTTTTTTTTTTTTTTTTTTTTAATCCACTCTAATTGGATGGAGGAGGAAAGGAGTTGGAAAAAAAAATCTCCACCTCCGCCCCTTCTCAATTTGCCTCTTTTTTTTAATAATAATAATAAAAAAGAAAACTATTATAAATAGAAAAAATTTCATTGTCTACCAGCGATAGAGTGAATTTTTTATATATATATATATTTTTAAATAGTTTGACTCATTTTGCTATATTTAAAAACAACCCTAATAGTGGATATGTTTAACAATATAATAATAATAAAATTATATTATATTTAAATTTCAAGTTTTATGGTTTATTGACCAAAATAATAGATATGTTTGAATTGAACACTTAAATTTAGATTGTATATATGAATAATTTGATAGGTAATCATTTTTTTTAACGAGGGAATTTGACTAATGTATCTTTAAATTCAAACTGTCCTTGTGAAATTAATCAGAAAAAATTAACTTTCTCATTATTACTTTTGAATAGTGGCCATTTAAGCCGAATTGACAATATTCATTGTGCAAACCAATTGAATAAATTTNTAAAAATTTTTCACAGTCGATAAATGATCAAAATATTGACTTTTCTCTCAATTAAAGCATTATATTGACATTAAAATTTTGTCATTCAACAACAAATAATGTCACATTTATAGTGTCAATAATACCTCAATTATGACACTTTTTAAACGCTATTGAATTACATACATTGTCACTTATTTATAGTCATTGAAATCCAATTGATGACACTATTCCACTGTTATAAAACTACATCTCATGACCTTTTTCAAATGTCAAACAAACCATTTCATTTATATATGTTATTACACTTGTGTTTCCTCCAATTTCAACACAAAATATGTACATAATATTTATAAACTTTCATATATAACAATAGAGTTTACGTTAATACAAGGAAACTATATACAACAACACTAGTACCCAAACTTTGGGTAAGACATTTACAAATTTAGTAATTACAACTAAGTGTTGGCACAATACCAAAATAAATTTACAACACCTATATAAATACCTTGCTTGGTGAGTTTCCTTGCTTCAATGGCCTTGCCCAAGAACTTAGTAAACAAAACATTCATTTCAAAATGTAACTCAATATAGCAAGGTGAACAATAATAACAATATGTAGGTTATATATATGTTGATCGTAATATAACAATATCATTTTGTTAAGTACATTTACACTCAAAACCTGACTTTAATACAAGTAAGCTTCAAATAATACTTTAAAACAAAAATGATACATAAAGTCATAATATAACCACATAAATATGCTCAAAATCACATTTAATCTTCACATCAACTTTAATAACATAGATAACCTTCAAATTTAATTCATTGCTTAGTTACTATAAAGCTAACAAACTTTTGACATTAAATATTAACATAAAAATCATATAAGAAGGTATTGTAACGTGTCCAATTTTTTAAGGGTATAACTACCAAAAAGTAGAAATGCTCATACATTAGTCTACTAGAAAGAATAAAGGACAAATGAAAAACTTCTTTCGTTCGGGGGGGGGGGGAAAAAGAAAAAAAAAAAAAGTAAAAAAAAAAAAAAAAAAAGTAAAAAAAAAAAAAAAAAAAGTAAAAAAAAAAAAAAAAAAAGTAAAAAAAAAAAAAAAAAAAGTAAAAAAAAAAAAAAAAAAAGTAAAAAAAAAAAAAAAAAAAGTAAAAAAAAAAAAAAAAAAAGTAAAAAAAAAAAAAAAAAAAGTAAAAAAAAAAAAAAAAAAAGTAAAAAAAAAAAAAAAAAAAGTAAAAAAAAAAAAAAAAAAAGTAAAAAAAAAAAAAAAAAAAGTAAAAAAAAAAAAAAAAAAAGTAAAAAAAAAAAAAAAAAAAGTAAAAAAAAAAAAAAAAAAAGTAAAAAAAAAAAAAAAAAAAGTAAAAAAAAAAAAAAAAAAAGTAAAAAAAAAAAAAAAAAAAGTAAAAAAAAAAAAAAAAAAAGTAAAAAAAAAAAAAAAAAAAGTAAAAAAAAAAAAAAAAAAAGTAAAAAAAAAAAAAAAAAAAGTAAAAAAAAAAAAAAAAAAAGTAAAAAAAAAAAAAAAAAAAGTAAAAAAAAAAAAAAAAAAAGTAAAAAAAAAAAAAAAAAAAGTAAAAAAAAAAAAAAAAAAAGTAAAAAAAAAAAAAAAAAAAGTAAAAAAAAAAAAAAAAAAAGTAAAAAAAAAAAAAAAAAAAGTAAAAAAAAAAAAAAAAAAAGTAAAAAAAAAAAAAAAAAAAGTAAAAAAAAAAAAAAAAAAACTTCCTAGAACTCAAGCACATTAATCCAATACGAGCAAGACAAATATATAATTTAAATACTCTTAAACCAACATAAAAAGAACCTAAAAGTTTTCCAAGAAACAAGTTAACCCGCCACAAAACCAAAATAGTTCATATGTGCAATTTGATTATCAAAACAAACTATAAAGTTTCCAAAAAGTGTGTAAATGACCATATGTTTCTCAAAATAACCAAAAAATGCTTAGGTGCCACTTTAGCTCTAAAAACCAACCTAACAATTTTCAAAAAGTGTGTAAGTGACACATTGATTCTCAAAACAACCTAAATGCTCAAGTGCAACTTTTACTCTCCAACCATACCTAAAAGCTATCTAAAAAGTGTCTAGTGACACTTTCACTCTTAAACCAACATAAAACGTACCAAAAAAAGAAATAATTTAACTCCCCAAGTAACCAAAATAGTTCATATGTGAACTTGGATTATCGAAATCAATTAAAAAGTACCTAAAAATTGTTTAAGTGACACATTATCAAAACCAACTCAAGCATATAATAACGATACTAAATGGACGAATTGGTTACCATAACTACATAATAGTCACACATAATATACATGCATTTATAAACAGAGTTTGAACTTTAATTTTAAAAAGTACCTAAGTATTTGAAGGTCTATCCCTTCCTGTTCTTACCCCAACAATTTTTTAGTGATATGAAAAAGGCAAACCAACAATCACCGACTTCAAATAAGAGAAGTTGTATCTTCTGTACCTAGGAATGAAATTTCATTAGTCACACACTTATTAGAAAGAAAAAAAATTACCACAAAATCTAAAATGTTCGACACTACTACAATTTTGACCTTTATTGACGGCCAAAAAATGTCATAGTCTCATCTATCTTTCACCACATTAATTAGTATCAACATCATACCCAAAGTATATAAAGAAAATATCAACTAAAATTTTAAAAATAAAATGAAAAACAAAACTTATACCTTGTTAATGACATCTAGACTTGTCAACTGCAATGCTAAGAAAAAGAAAGAATCAACGGCTATATAATCTAAAATAAAAGAAAACTAGGTTTATTTTAAAATATACCAAGTAAAGATGAGAAATCATAAAATTATAAGTTAATTAATTCATTAAAAAATAAAAGGGCATATATGCATAATTACTTACTTGAGGATAAAGATCACAAGTCCCCAATTCCTTGAACACCAAAAAATACTCCCAACAAGCCGAGCATAAACTTAAAATGTTAGTAAATAAATATGTATTTCCTTAATTTTTGTGAAAATGGAGGACTAGGAGAAAGTGTAATTTACCTTGATGGCTAGAATTTGTTTCCAACCTCTTGATAGTAATTACATTGGTGATTGAAATGTGAGAGACGCAACATAGACAACCTTGGATAACCCATGCTTTGCCGCAGCATGCTTAGATAGAAATCAAGTTCAAATGAGAAGTATACATAAATCTAACAATAATAATATTAATAAGCATGGAGACTAAAAATAGAGTTGAAACATAAATAATATAAATACATTTACTCATTAACTCCAAAACATCATCATAATGCCTAAGTATGATTTTCAAACTCAAAATCCACCTAAAGAATGTCTAAGTGACACTTTTACCATTAAATCAACTTAAAAAGTTCCTAAAAAGTGTCTAAATGACACTTTAACTCCCAAAACAACCTAAATAGCTCTCAAGTGTCTTCACAATATCCAAGACCAACTAAAAAGTACTTAAGAAGTGTCTAAATGACACTTTAACTCCCAAAACAACTTAAAAATGCCTAAGTATGACTTTCAAACTCAAAACCAACTAAAAAGTACCTAAAAAGTGTTTAAATGACTCTTTAACTCCCAAAACAACCTAAATAGTTCTGAAGTGTTCTCACAATATCCAAGACGGATTAAAAAGTACCTAAGAAGTGTCTAAATGACACTTTAACTCCAAAACAACTTCAAAATGCATAAGTATGACTTTCAAACTCAAAATCCACCTAAAGAGTGTGTAAGTGACACTTTCATCCTCAAAATAACTTAAAATGTTCCTAAAAAGTGTCTAAATGACACTTTAACTCCCAAAACAACCTAAATAGTTCTCAAGTGTCTTCACAATATCCAAGACCAACTAATAACAACTCCTTACATTCTAAAGAGGAACAACTAATAACAACCAAACAACTTTGTAAGTGTGCAACCACAACCTTAAAAGTTAGTTTGAACACTCTGAATTCACCTCAAACTACAAACAACAAATTCCCAATGAGATTATAAACTATAAACTAATTTATAGCACATCGACTATTGATGAAGCAATATGCTAACCACTATTGTCAAAGTGGAATCATTTATTTTCCAAGACCATTTGATTAACAAAAACATTCATTCAAGTTTATTCTTATGTAAGCATGTGAAAATAAGGAATTTTAGGGATGACATAGTTACATTATTCTACACACTAATCATCAACTTATTAAAAATATGACTACAAACTATAACAAAACTCATTAACAAAAATATTAGCATTAGGAACAAAATTATTTTCAATCGAAGCCATAAATAACTTATCAATAAAACTAGAAAACAGTAACATAGCAACAATGGAATAGCAGATAAAATATTCCCCACCCAATCCCGAACTCTGGCAAAATACAAAGAATTTCAGCGTGAACATACTATCAAACGATTGTTTAAAAAGTATCGAGACATCTTTCAGACATTACAACAGTATGTGGGATGCTAAGCCTAAGTTCTCTAATAAAAGTTTCCTCAAGTTATATTATTGCGTTACTGAAATTTGTTACTCTACTTTTCTTCAAAATGTTTCTCAATTCCTGCATGATTAAGGAATTCTACTCATTCTGGTAGGTATATGTATTTAAGGTGTAACCATACAAGAAACTTTAAGCATCTTTGTTCAGATCCACTAAATTTGTAAGCTACCATTGCAGTTCTAATGTCCAAAACTCTAATTTAGTGAAGGCGTAAAGACATTTATGATATAACCTAAGCCATCATAAACTTCACATTCTACCACTCACTCAATTGTAACTAATACAGAGACAATTTCATCAGTACCATCATCTAAAAACAGCACTACCCAAGAATTTCATTGGCCATTCATCGACAACAAGATAGCTTAAAACACCCAGCACAACAATTATGAGAAATACCCAAATCTTGGAAAAGGGAAAGTGTAAGGAAGAGAAATACCCAGATCTTGAAAAAGGCAATGGCTGGATCTCTGTGTTTGCGCTTTTTGGGGTTCATTTTTTTTATCTTCTTGTTTCGAGATTGTGAATTGGAAATGGGAGAGACCGCTGTTTGTGTTGGGCTGGACTCCAAAGAGAAGGGGATGAGGAGAAGGAGAAGAAAGAGGACACGTCTATGCAGCAGTGTGTGGCGGCAAGCAAACGGCTGTGCGGCACTGTGCGGCGGCATGGGTCTCCTGCCCCGGATAGTTTAGCAGTCAGCGTGTCCTCAAGGTGTTTGCGTGAGAGAAAAAAGAAAATAAGGGGGAAGGTGTTTGCGTGAGAAAAAAACAAAATAGGGGGGAAGGAAAATGGGGAAGGAAAATGTGGGGAAAAAAAAGAGGAGGGAAATGAAAAAAAAAAATGAAAATGTGGGGGAAAATAAAATAAGGATAGGGCTTTTTAAGAGAGAGGGGGGAAATAAAATGTAGGACTTAAGAAGTTTTTGGCCACACACATTGCATGAGGAGAAGCTACAAATGTTTGCCCATGCTTCTTGCATGGGGAGAAACTAAAATAAACGTCGCCAAAAATCCAATTTAATGTTTTCACTAAGATCACACTACTTAATGATGTTATGCCCATGCACTGAAAATTCATCGGCCAAAACTAGCTCTCTAAATTTTCAATTTATTGACTCAAAAATTGTCATTGTTAATTTTAGTCATAAATTGTTAACAAAAAAAAAAAGTCAAAATAGACAAAAAAAAGTTCAAAATTTTCCATCTTTTCCTGCCAAATTGTACTCCATTAAAAAAATATTTCACAAGCAATAAAGTAAAAAATAACTCAAGCACCAAAATGTTTAAAAGCAACTATCATAATAAAGCCAAAATGACGTCGTTAAACATTTACAAAAATAACATCATTTTAAGTAATAGCTCAAAATGTTTAAAAGCAAATATCATAATAAAACCCAAAATTACTTTGATTGTGCAACACTCTTTAAGATGTAATTTGGGTTAAGGGTGAGTTACAATTTAAACCCTTTACTCCCAATCTCTACACTTCTACAAATGCATAGAAGTGCTCATATATATATATGTACCCTCACCATTCCTTAATTTCCAATGTGGGACAAAGGTGATGTGAGTCATTCCCAACAAGTTTTTTTAAAAAAACTTTTATTCTCTGGTCAATCCAAACATGCCCTCAATTTATCTAACACTATAATTAGTTTTTTTATATTTTAATGCTTTTTAATGATAATTAATACGAGTCATAGATTGATAACAAAAAAAATAGTCATAAAAATTGAAATATTAAAAGAATTTTAATGACTGAAAAAAATGTCGAATTTAGTGACTATTAATTGTAGTCATAATTTGGTGACATAAAAAATGTCAAAGTAATCGAAAAATCCAAAATTTCACATCTTTTCCCGCCAGAATCGCACCTTTTTCATGTACTCACATTAATGACTTTTTTTTTAGTCATAAATTAATTACACAAAAAAAAAAAAACAGTCATGTATTCTGAAAAGTTCAAAAAAGTCCATTTTTCCGGGAAAAAAACGTGTGATTTTGGCTTTAATGATTGTTTTTTCACTTTCTCCTCTATTTCTGCCATTGTTCAACAGTCATGGAATGTGGAATGTGTTGTAGTGCCCGACCACAATTTTCATCAGGTCAAATCTCCCCACCATGCTGCCTGCTGTCACAATCTAACTTGGAGATAGTAGATTGTGACCCCACGTGTGTAGACAGTGCAATGGCGACACAAAAATGTCGATACATCTGGCAATGACAGAGGGCCAAGAGAAGTGTCGTGATGCGACCGACAAGAACAGTGCATCACCCAACACACCAAGATAAGTGGATAAGCGTGTCAAGCTGAACAACAAGTAAGAAGACAAGCATCAATGTCATCGGTAAGTGTTAGTGGCAAAGCTAATAGGGGCCACTAGGGCCCCAGGCCATGACCTCAGAAGTAGGGGCATTGTGGTGAGTTTGGATGAACAACTCTAGAGTTAGATCCATATCGATAGAGGATGGAAGCATGTCAGATTCCATGTCAATCGGAAGTCAGACGGGCACTCTACGTGGGTGATAACTTGTAGAAATACAAGTTATTATAGTCACTATTTGAATTAATTAGAGTAACTTTAGAGCTAAACGCATGATTTTGGTAGTTGAATTATGTGAAATGTATCACCATGGGTTGGCACTATTTACAAATGAAAATACCTAAAAAATTATGAGCTTTCCTGTTGATTAAGAAGAAAAGAAGCACAAATAACCTAAGTATTAGAGACGGAGCTATTGCGAGAATAAATGGAAACTCATGTGTCGAGACTATGCGTTGAGACCATGTGTTGAAAAAAAGTAGATACAGATGCCAGGGCAAAAGCTGTCATGTCATTATACAAAAGGATAACACGTTATCAAATCATGGCAGAGCCAATGGGCCGACAATGTGAAAAGATTATGTAGCGGGGCAGAGGATTTAATGCAAAGGTGTCAGGTCATCATGAGTTTCAACTTTTTAACGCCTATAAATAGCCCAAAGTTTCTCCAATTGAGAAGAGGAGGAAACGAGAGAGAAACGAGTTCAAGAGGCGAAAGCCCTGCACAAATCCTCCTCCACCATAACCAGCCTCCATTTCGAGCTCTTCTGAGAGAAGGATTCTGAGAACTTTCAGAATCGTCTCCTAGTGAGTGAGAATCTTCACCCTATGAACTTTAGGTATCAGATAGCAACCATCTCAAGCCTTCATGAAGCAAGACGTTGCCAGTGGCGGCTTGGCGTTTTCCATTTCTGTTTTATCTCCATTTCCCTTATTTTTACTTATGTTTTGTTAATGACATTCGAGATAATGGTTTATTTTCTTAATAGGAGTTTGATTGACGATTATCTTCCATCTATTTCCATATTAAATATCTTACACCATGTTGTTTGAATGCTAAATGAGTTAGATGTTAAAGTTAGTTTTTCTTAAGCAATATGAAATATGTTACATCCTGATTAATGCATATCATTAGCTTGCATAACTTTGTTTGACAAACAAATGTAGTAAGCACGACTGTCTAGCTTGAGAGAGTAGATAGTTAATCTTTAGCAATTATCAAGACTAGATGAGGTGCAAAGATGTAGTTCATCTTTTGCCAATGAAAACTTACCATGCATCTTAGAGATAAGATTAATGTGGCGTCGAAACATCGAGAGATCGATTCTCAAACTCAGTTTGTAGGTATGTACTTGTACTTAGATAGGCTTAAGTAATAACTGGCTCCTACGTTAACTATACTTTTATCGCATGGTTCCATTCATTCTCAACGCATGCTATCTGACACTAAACGACATTTGACTAACCATCTCTGCGTCCGCCTCATTGTTAGTTGTAGGAAATTTTATTCATTCTTTATGTATAGTTTTAGACACATACAACCAACTCATGCACATATTACATGTATAGTTCACCACATAGTCATGCATCTATTCTCAACGCCTAGTTATTACAAATCCCTGCATTCGACCTTAGACTCACCAGGAAACCTATAAAAGCTTATACTTGGGCTTTTATAGGAAAACTTGCTTAATCATGATCATACTTGAGTAATTCTCGACGCATCTTTGTACGAAAATTATCATATCTATTTTTATGCAACAAGCTAAGAAACTCAATCTAAATCGAAAATAGAAATCCAACAACAAGCTTTTCTCGCCGTTGCCGGGGATCTGAATTAATAAATTAGGTTTTGAAATATTTTCTTGATCTATGCAGAAAATCTCAATCTTGGGTCGTACAAAGCGTTTAGCCAAAGACGTACCTGACAATTTATGAACAAAAAAACATCCTGCGTTCATTTCTGAGCCTAAGATCGAGAGAACCTTTCGGAAAAGAAATAAGACATTTCAAAGGCGGCGACAACTTTACAGAGAGAAGAAAATGGAAAATCAAGCAAACAACGCCAATCAGCCTTTGAGAGCTAATAATGGGGCTAATGACAGACATGACGAAGCAATGAACCATGCGTTAGCCCAAGCGCAACTGCTCAGTTACAAATTAATCAACAAACTCATCATATTCTATTGGCACATGATCGGAACTGTCCGATCAGGGGTTACGCGTCGCCAATCTTATATAATTTTTCACCTGGAATTATGTGACCCGAGTCTCACAGTTAGTTTGGGGGATCACCCGGTGAAGACCCTCATGCTCACCTAAACAGCTTCATCGAAATCTGTAATACCTTCGTCATCTCAAACATAAGTCTAGATGACATCTGGTTGATGCTGTTCCCATTCTCCCTCAGAGATGAGGCGAGACAGTGGGCATATTCTTTGGAACCAGGTGAGATCACTACTTGGAACCAAATTATAGAGAAGTTTATGAAAAAGTTCTTCCCACCAATGGAGAATGCTCAAAGAAGAAGAGATATCGCCAACTTTCAACAAAAAGATAGAGAAACCCTGAGCGATGCTTGGGCAAGATTTAAAAGATTGGTGAGAAACTATCTGCATAATGGTTTCCCTGACTGTGTTCAAATGGAGATATTCTATGATGGCGTGACCGAGGCATCTCAGACTGCTGCAAATGCTGCCGCAGTGGGAGGACTACTTGATAAAACTTATACCGAGGCCAAGGACGTTCTTGATAGAATATTAAGAAACCATAAGGATTGGGAGGAGCAAGGATATAATCGATCTGGCTGTAGGCAAAACAATGCGTCAGAAGCATCAGAGCATAATAGTGTTGCTGCATTACAAGCTCAAGTCACCACCATGACTAACTTGTTGCAGACTATGGTCCTGAATCAGTCAAATACAGGAAGCGGCAGCCAAGTTAACGCAGGGAATCAACTGAACGCCGCATGATGCGTTGGATACGAGAAGCCGCATACGTGTGAGATATGTCCACAGAACTCTCAATTTGTATGCTTCATATGGAACAACCTATATTCTAATACCTATAACCCTGGCTGGAGGAATCATCCGTATTTCTCATGGGGTGGTAACCGCCAACTTGAGCAGCAAGGTGCGCCCACTCACGAAAGGGGTGGATCATCTGGATTCTCCCATGGACATCAGAGGCAAAATCCACATCAATCAACACCTAGTCCATCATCATCCATGGAAGCTCTTCTGAAGGAATACATGCAGAAGAACGACGCCTTGATGCAAACCCAGACGTCGTCCATCAGGAATTTAGAGCTTCATATTGGCCAGATCGCTGGAGAGCTTAAGACGCGGCAGAAAGAATCTCTTCCGAGCAACACCGAAGCCCCACGCGGTACAGTCAGTTCAGGAAAAGAACAATGTCAAGCTGTGACACTGCGAAGTGAAAGAGCCATGAATGAACTTCCCCGCCCAAGGAAGAAAACTCTAGCTAACGAGACTAATAATCACTTAAACCAACCAGAGAACTCTCAACCAACAATTCATCTTTCTAATCCCACCATTGAATCTGACCATTCAACACAACAAAAATAAGCTGACATGCAAAGAAGTTTATTAGGGAAAGATACATCAACAAGCGTGTCAGTCGAGCTGCAAACGCCACCTTATCCATAGCGATTAAGAAGGAAGAAAAATAATGAGAGGCAGTTCAAACGCTTCCTGGATGTACATAAACAGCTGCACATCAACATCCCGCTGGTGAAAGCGTTGGAACGAACGCCCACTTATGCTAAATTCCTCAAGGAGATACTGTCTAAAAAGAGAGGGATGGGTGAATATGAGACCATAGCTCTAACGCAAGAGTGCAGTGACATGGTCTGTGAACGCATCCCCACAAAGATGAAAGATTCAGGGAGCTTCACCATTCCTTGTTCCAACGGAGGGGTTTACATAGGAAAAACGTTGTGTGATCTAGGGGCTGGCATTAATCTCATGCCCCTGTCAATATTCAACAAATTGGGGATCACATCACAACCAACAACAGTTACCCTATAATTGGCGGATCGATCTGTTGTACATCCTAAAGGAAGGATCGAGGATGTGTCGGTAAAGGTAGACAAGTTCATTCTTCCTACAGACTTCATTATCCTGGATTATGAAGTAGACGAGGACGTCCCTATCATATTTGGACGCCCGTTTCTGTAGACAGGTTGTACACTCATCGACGTCCACAAAAGGGAGATCATTATGAGAGTTAATGATAAGGAAGTGATTTTCAACATCTTTAAGGCATTAGAGTATCCAGGAGAACATGAGACTTGCCAAAACATCGACGCAAAGGATGAGTTCCATAGAATGTTGGTTGAAGAAGAAAATGATGAAAAGATCACGAATCTGGATGCGCAGCAGCCTGAACAGTGTTGTGCTGTGGTCCATTATGCTTTTGAATCCTTAACACCGAATCAGACCAACCAACGAACAAAACCATCTCTGGAAGAAGCGCCAGAACTGGAGTTAAAAGTGTTGCCAAACCACCTGAAGTATGCATACTTAGGAGAAGGTAACTCTCTTTCAGTCATTATCTCAGCTGCTTCATCCCCTAAACAAGAATCAACTTTGCTAATCATTCTTAAAAAGCACATCCAAGCTGTTGGATGGATGTTGGCTGATATCAAAGGGATAAGTCCCAGATACTGTATGCATAAAATTCGTCTAGAAGAAAGAAAAGATGGATCCGTCGAGCCCCAAAGGCGGCTAAACCCAACAATGAAAGAAGTTATCAAGAAAGAAGTGCTTAAATGGTTGGACTCAGGCGTTATCTTTCCCATCTCTGATAGTAAATAGGTAAGTCATGTGTAATGCGTTCCCAAGAAAGGAGGTATGACTGTAGTCCCAAACAAGAATAACGAATTGATCCCCACCCGCACTGTCACTGGGTGGAGAATCTGCATGGACTCTAGGAAACTCAACGCGGTGACGAAGAAGGATCACTTCCCACTGCCTTTTATTGACCAAATGTTAGATAGGCTTGCAAGAAATGAGTTCTTCTGCTTCTTGGATGGCTATTCAAGCTACAACCAGATCATGATTGCTCTAGAAGACCAGGAAAAGACAATATTTACATGTCCTTATGGTACATTCGCATTTCGATGCATGCCGTTTGGATTATGTAACGCCCCAGGCACCTTTCAGCGGTGTATGATGGTAATCTTCTTTGAATTTTTAGAAGAATCTGTGGAGATATTCATGGACGATTTTTCAGTCTTTGGAAATTCGTTTGAGGCATGTTTAGCCAATTTAGAGAAAGTATTGAAAAAATGCGAGGACACCAACTTAGTGCTCAGTTGGGAAAAATGTCACTTTATGGTGAACGAAGGAATTGTCCTCGGTCACAAAATATCCGAGAAGGGCCTTGAAGTCGATTAGGCCAAAATTGAAGCCGTGGAGAAGCTCCCGCCTCCTACAAATGTAAAGACACTTCGCAACTTCTTGGGACATGCAGGTTTTTATAGAAGGTTCGTCAAGGACTTTTCGAAAATTGCACTCCCCTTAAGCTCATTGCTGGAGCAGAATCGACCCTACAAGTTTGATGAAGAATGCCTTAAGGCGTTTGAGACTCTGAAAGCAGCATTGGTGTCAGCATTAATTTCAATTGCCCCAGACTAGTCGTAGCCATTTGAGCTAATGTGTGATGCTAGCGACTATGCGATGGGAGCTGCGTTGGTTCAACGCAGAGATAGAATGTTGCATCCTATAGCCTACGCCAGCAAAACTTTCAACACAGCCCAAGCAAATTACACCACTACAGAGAAAGAATTGCTAGCAGTAGTGTTCGCTGTTGAAAAATTCAGAGCATACCTTCTAGGGTCAAAAGTCATCATCCACACTGACCACTCAGCTATCCGAAACTTGATGACTAAAAAAATGCCAAGCTGAGGCTCATCCAATGGGTTCTACTTCTTCAAGAGTTCGACGCAGAAATAGTTGATCACAAAGGTACAGAGAACAACGTGGCAGATCATCTTTCCAAACTTGAGAATATGGAACATGATTGAAAATAGCTGGACATTAACGCAAGCTTTCCAGATGAAGCTGTATTAAAAGTCACTGAATCCGCACCATGGTATGCAGATATTGTCAACTTCTCCGTGTGCAAGCAATTTCCCGAAGATTTCAACGCACAGCAGAAGAAAAAGTTGATGCATGATGCGAAGTTCTATTATTGGGGTGAGCCCTAACTCTACAAAAGGGGGCCGGATCAAATCTTCAGACTCTGCATCCCAGAGACTTCATATCAATGCATCCTATCTCAATGTCATGACTCCCCCCTATGGAGGACATTTTGGAGGACAACAAACTGCAGCTAAGGTCTTATAAAGCGGATACTTCTAGCCAACTCTTTTTAGAGACACTAGGGACTATGCGATCAGGGGCGACAAATGTCAACGCACTGGAAATATCTCAAACCGAAACGATATACCACTTACCTCTATTTTAGAAGTTGAGCTCTTTGACGTTTGGGGTATTGATTTTATAGGCCCATTTCCGCCATTAAACGGCCACAAGCATATACTGGTAGCTGTGGATTATGTATCAAAATGGGTCGAAGCAATCTCTTGCGCTAAGAATGATGCGGCGATAGTCTCAAATTTTATTCAGAAGAATATATTCACGAGATTTGGAACGTCGAGAACCCTGATTAGCGATGAAGGTACGCATTTCATTAATAAAATCATTTCCAAGTTGCTAATCAAATACAATGTACATCATAAGGTGGCAATTGCATACCACCCGCAAACAAATGGGCAGGCAGAAGTTTCCAATAGAGAGTTGAAAACTATTTTGGAAAAAGTGGTTAACTCCTCTCGAAGGGACTGGGGGTCCAAATTGGACGAGGCATTATGGCCATATCAAACAGCATTCAAGACGCCTTTCGGAATGTCACCGTACACGTTGGTCTTTGGAAAGGCATGCCATTTGCAGTTGGAGCTAGAACACAAAGCATTATGGGCTGCCAAGAGATTGAATATGGACCTAAACGCAGCTGGAGAAGCGCGTCAGCTTCAATTGAATGAATTGGAGGAATGAAGATTGCAAGCCTATGAAAACGCAAAGATGTACAAAGAGCGAACAAAGCGTTGGCACGATCAACGCATCAGTAAGAAATCTTTGCATATAGGTCAAAAGGTCCTCCTTTTTAACTCAAGTCTGCGTTTATTTCCAGGAAAACTAAGAACAAGATGGTCTGGTCCTTTTGTGATCAAGGAAATCTTTCCTCATGGTGCTGTAGAGCTGATGAATGAAGACGACACCAACTCATTCAAAGTTAATGGTCAGCACGTGAAGCCATATTATAGAGACTGTCTTGAACGAGACAAAGTAGCCGTTGACCTAGAAAAGTAGAATAAGGAAAAGACGGACGCGTCCTGCGTTGACAATAAGCACATATATCCTAGGGACGTATCTTAACTTTTGTACCTTAATTGCTTTTGTCCTTGAGGTTTATTTATTTTTTTCTGCTTTGAAAAATTTTGTTTGGATGCTATCTATCATTTTTGCGATGAGTGAAAATTGAACTCATATTCAATTCCAAGGCGTCGACATTGAAACGATGCGACACGAGTAGCTCGACACTTAGGGGGAATCTGAAGCGATTCTATCACATCGCTATCAGATCAAGAATTTGAAAAGCTGATTGTGCTTAAGTCGGCTGTCGTCGACAGGTGTCAGACCACGGCTATGATATACCTACCCTAAGAAGGAAAAATGAAGGCTAGGAAAGAAGAAGCCGAGGAAGATGTACCTACCCTAAGAAGGAAAAATGAAAAAGTAAAGGATGCGAGGACATCCGAGGCTATCGCATCATCGTTCGCAACATCATCTGTTGAGCGGTTAGCAACGAGGGCGACAGAGAAATCCAAGAAGCTGAAAGACGACATCAAAAAAATGAAAGAAAGGACGGAGTCGTTTCTCGCCACAAAGAAGAGAAGAAAGGAAATTGCATCTGGCGAACAAGCTGCCAAGGAGGCTGCTAGAAAAACCGAGTTTCTCCGTCGTATAGTAGAGATCGCGACGGAATTAGAAGTTGAGTTGGAAGTGACTGATGCAGAGAAGCTACCCAAAGCTGAACGCATCAAACAAAACGTGAAAGAAATAAGGGAGGAGAAGATGAAAGAAAAAGTGGTAGCAATAACCAAGGAGAAGCTACCGGAGAAAAAGAAGAAGACTGAGGTGACTAAGGCACCTGCAGTGGTTATAAGGGACGTGGACGTAGGCAGAGCAAGGAGAACGCTTGCTAGTCCCATCAATAGGAACGAGAAGGGAAAAGAGAAATTGGTTGAGGAACCAACAAAGGAGGCGGTGAAGAGCCAAAAGAAACAATTTAGTGGGCTCTATACTTAAGTCGGATTTTTCCCTGAGCCAATTGAGCTGTCCGCCTTCATTATACAAGGAGTCGATGCAATGGGTTGGAGGCAATTTTGTGAAAGCGCCCAAGTCATCCAACCCACCGCCATGGAGACATTTTACGAAGGAACCATTCACTGCAAGGCACACAAAGTCAGAGTTGAAGATGAGGTGATTTCCTTCGAGCCTCAGGAAATCAATGGGTTGTTTGATCTTCCCGACATCGTGGCGGCAAAGGGTAATAGAATAATATCAACGCCTACAGAAGCCGAAATGAATGATGCCCTCGCAACCATCGCCAAAATGGGGTCAGAGTGGAACACTTCCCCAAAGGGCATTCAGACATTGGTGCCAACTTGCTTGATCACCGAGGGCAACTTGTTGCTTTACTTCATCAAGCGGTCGCTAATCCCCACAACGCATGATGCCTCAATTTCAAGGGACCGTGCCATGGTCATTTACTGCATCATGAGAGGAATTTGGATAGACGTGGGACGCATCATTGCCCCATAGATTCGGGGGTTGTTTTTCAAGCCAATGAGTCAACTATTCTTCCCCTTTCTTGTGACAAGACTGTGCGCCAATGCAGAATTCATGGAGGATGCGCCAGTCAGAACAGTAAATGGAGTCCTTTCAGCCCAAAGTCTTAGACGGATATTAAAGGACTCACCGCATCTGCTTGAGGCGGCCAACTCAAAGAAGAGGCCGACCAAGTCACAAGAACCATCACCCCCCACCCCCCACCCTCCTCAACCCAAGAAGAGGAAACTTGTCAAGAAGAATTTTGAGATTAAGGCGTCGAGTTCACAACCTAGTGAAGCCGAAGAAGTTGTTCAGCTCGACGCCAACACACAAGCCTTGACCATTTATACTCCTCCCATCGACCCAATCCCTGAGGAGGCCTCTTCACCACCAACTTCCCCTTCCCCTTTCCCGAAAATCCAAAAAGAGCCACTTCATATACCCACCACCCAACGCGGCCTCCCATCGCCTCTTCAACTTCCTATAGCAGACTTAAATGAAGAGTCGATTGAAGTGTTGTCGACTTCTTCGCCCCACCTGGAGTTAACACTCTCCCCACCTCAATCATCTACCTTTAGAGAGGCTCCACCATCACCTCTACCACCCGTTGAGCCGACCCTGACTCTGGATCCTGAAGAGTTAGCACCTTTTCAATTCTCACCGCCTCGCCCTGAATCTCAATCCTCCAATCTTCCAACTCCACCAACTTCTGAACCTTCTGCCCGCACAACTTCTCAACCACAGGCAGAAGCAACTCCAAGCTCGCATCATCAAGAAGAACCATATCAATTACGGCACCCCTCTGCTCCGCTGCAGTTTGTTGATTTGAGTCTAGATGATTTGCTGAGGTACTTGGATGATGGGATCATTCACCCCGTCATGGGAGACCTGGATGAAATTCGGCGCAAGGAGATGGAAAGTCTCTAGCGGCAAGAAGAGTTGGCTCAACAAGTTTCACAATTAGGTCAGCAAGTGACTTAGTTGGCGCAGCAACAATTGGAGCTTCATAGTTTTGTTCAGCGCCAAGCTCAGCGTCAGGATGAACAATTCAGCATTATGATGAATTACATTTATGAAGTGTTCGTCCAACGCATCCCAGCGCCAGTTATTCCTCCTTCCTTTCATCAACCCCTTCAGTTCAATGATCTAAATCGACCCCCTGCGGACAACAATGACAACGCCCCGGGGAGAACTTAAATTTGAGGGTGTTCTTTAGGATTTTTCCTTCTTTTCTTACGTTTATTCCTTTGTTTTTTTTGTAATTAGTACAACGCATAGTACTTTTGCATCAATGCCATTCATGAATCTTTTTGTTCTCTTTAGTTTGTGCTTTCAATTATTTCTTGCTTTATTATTTTCTCTGCCTTGTTTTTGTTTCTGCGTCCAACCTCAATGATGATATTTATACACTTCCCCTATAGACTTATTGAGATAAGAGGATTAACCCACAAGCCTTAGGATATTACACTTGGTAATTACTTCCAAGAGTTAGTATGCGTTGCAAGCTTTGCCTCAAACCTCTTTTACAAAAAATTTCTAAGGCAATCTCATAACTCGATTTCAGCAATGTGGACCTTGCTGCCTTCCTATTTAGAGGTAAGAACGGTTTGAGCCATGCGTTCAGAATTCATAAAACACAAATAAAAATAAAATAAAATATAAAAAAATGGTATAAATATATTTCCGTGGACAAACAACTCCGCTGACAGCGCACAAAATTAGCCTGTTAAGAGTTGAAGTGAGAATGGCTCATTACACCCCATAATCGAAGGTGAGAGTCCAAGATTAGTGAAAAATAAATAAACGGTACCACTATCGACGCAACCAAAAAGGAATGCGACAAGTACCTAGTTGTGAAAGGGTATTAGCTCGATGTTGCCTGCCTCCATGCACCCCATCATTGGTATGTCAAAACGAAGGTAGATAGCCCAGATCAAAGCAAGTCCACTTCAAAAAATATATATAAATAAATAAATAAATAAATAAATAAAATAATAGAAACCTTATGAATGAATGAACTCCATGGCACATTACTAAAATGAGGACATCAGATTGGCTGGAAATGAGTAAGGGCATTTTTGAGAAATAAGCTTGCCGCATCTAAAAATGAGAAGTACTTTCAAAAGCGTCAATTGAAAAAGAACTTGGTGTGGTTATCTGATTGTTGATATAGTCAAGGAATAGAAGGCATGTTAAGAGGGTGAGCTTTTACTTAGATTTGGGCTATAGAATTTAATAAATCAAATAAGTGTTTGAGGACAAACATTAACTCAAATTTGGGGGTGTGAGAACTTATAGAAATACAAGTTATTATAATCACTATTTGAATTAATTAGAGTAACTTTAGAGCTAAACGCATGATTTTGGTAGTTGAATTATGTAAAATATATCAACATGCGTTTGACACTATTTACAAAAGAAAATACCTGAAAAATTATGAGCTTTTCTGTTCTTAACGTAGGATTAAGAAGAAAAGAAGCACAAATAACCCAAGTACTAGATACGAAGCTGCTGCGAGAATAAATGGAAACCTATGCGTCGAGGCTATGCGTTGAGACCATGCATTGAGAAAAAAGTAGATACAGACGCCTGGGCAAAAGCTGTCATGTCATTATGCAAAAAGATAACACGTTATCAGATCATGGCCGAACCAATGGGCCGACAATGTGAAAAGACTATGCAGCGAGGCAGAAAATTTAATGCAAAGGTGTCAGGTCATCATGAGTTTCAACTTTTTAATGCCTATAAATAGCCCAAAGCTTCTCCAATCTAGAAGAGGAGGAAACGAGAGAGAAACGAGTTCAAGAGGCGAAAGCCCTGCACAAATCCTCCTCCACCATAACCAACCTCCATCTCGAGTTCTTCTGAGAGAACGATTCTGAGAACTTTCAGAATCGTCTCCCAGTGAGTGAGAATCTTCACCCTATGAACTTTATGTATTAGATAGCAACCATCTCAAGCCTCCATGAAGCAAGATGTTGCCAGTGGCGGCTTGACGTCTTCCATTTCTGTTTCATCTCCATTTCCTTCCTTTTTACTTATGTTTTGTTAATGACATTCGAGAGAATGGTTTATTTTCTTAATAGGAGTTTGATTGACGATTATCTTCCATCTATTTCCATATTAAATATCTTACACCATGTTGTTTGAATGCTAAATGAGTTAGATGTTAGAGTTAGTTTTTCTTAAGCAATATGAAGTATGTTACATCCTGATTAATGCATATCATTAGCTTGCATAGCTTTGTCTGACAAATAAATGTAGTAAGCACGATTGTCTAGCTTGAGAGAGTAGATAGTTAATGTGACAACCCAACTTTTAGCAACCAATGCGTTGAAAAGTCCGAAGGAGAGGAATAAAAGACCATATTGGACGCATGGTCAAGACTGAAGTAACGCATAGTAAAAGTGGACGTATAGGAAGTACTCACGTACCTAAAGGGAAAGAAGTAAGACACATAGACTACTATTATAAGATATTTCTAAGTGATGGAAAATAGAAGGTGGTGAAGTAGGCATACGAACTAAAACATGTGTTGGACGCATGCTAATTTATCAAAAAGGGAATAGTAATATAAGGAAAGGTTTAAAAGAATAACCTTGGAAATAATCAAGGAATGATTAAAGATAGGAAGATGGTCATGGACGCAGGATGGAAGTGAACGCAACAGGACCAACGCATAGAGGAAAAGATTGAGAAGGATTTGTTGTCGTTGACGCTTAGCAGTATTGTGTAAACACTGGATTGTAATATGGCGACTATACGTTGAAGGTGATCACGAATGGTTATTGTGTGCTGAAGTAGTCGCTGCGTCGACGGGAGAAGAAACGTGTTGGCTTACCATACGTTGGTGAAGTTGTTATGCACTGAGGTCCCTATGCGTTGAGACTGCTACCTCTACGCGTCAAAGACGATGGTGTAGTTAGTTAAGAGTTAGACAAGTGAGTAGGGAAGCTCAAACCTTAGGGGAAACTCAATGAACGCATGAGGGCGCTGTATGGATTGAATGGCTGTTTATTTGGAAATAATGGACGAATAAGATAAGTTATAAAGGCCAGGTGGCTTCATATAAACTTGACACCTTAAAATTAGGATGTGTTAAAAAGGCATGTTAAGTGTTTCATGCAAGGTAACACTTGGACAAATGCATGGTTAGTCAGACATGCAGAGCGACATATGGCAATTAAGTGGCAAAACAGGAGTAGGATGGCAAGATCTCTTTAAATAGGACCCTGGGGGAAGGTAACGACTGATGATTCTGAAGTAAAAATCCTTGAGAGAAGAAGGAGAACGAAGACAAAAAGAAAGAACCCCCTTGCGTTATAAAAGGAGGTCTGCGGCTAAGAAAGAAGACATTTTGACAACTTAATCATCTGGTGTTAAAGAAGTTATCTTGCGTTGAAGAGGGCTTGGCCTTGCGTTGGAAACGAATCCAACATTTAAGGAGAACGTGGTGTTGAAAAGAGACGGTGCGTTCAAGAGAAGTCGACGCATCCGAAAGAAATAAGAGGAGTTAGGCTGCACTTTACAGTAGCCATCAACCTTGCGTTGAAGGGCAGGATTGTGACCAGCCAAACTGATAGAGGAAGGCCAGTCTTGCGTTCCAGAGCTGGAACGTTGTGGCCAACTAAGCTACTGAGAGAGAGTAGCTACCTAGTGGACTAAAAGCTGAAGCCTTGCGTTAAGGGGCTCGGAAAATGGGAATTTGGAAGGAAAAGAAGGAATTCCTTAAGAGATTAGTGAGTGACTCTTTCCTTTTTTCAAAAATGAATTTTATTAAAAATGTTGTTATGTGATATGATTTTGAGATGACTGTTTCTGTGAAAAGCATAATGCTTGAATATATGGTTCAAAAGGTAGGATTTACTTGATTGTTTTATGGTAACGAAAGGCATGTTGCAAAATATATTTATCGAGGAACACCCTGTTTTCTGAAAAAGTCCTTGATGAACTATTTATGTAAATTGATGGAGAAAATGTTTTAGAGGAAGATCAATGCTAATAACGCATGTGAACTTCCCCGGGACCCAGCACTTGGGCAACCCGCCTATAAATGTTTTAGAGGAGGATCAATGCTAATAAGCATGTGAACTTCCTCGGGACCCAGAACTTGGGCAACTCGCCTATAAATGTTTTAGAGGAGGGACAATGCTAATAAACATGTGAATTTCCCGGGACCCAGCACTTAGGCAATTCGCCTATAAATGTTTTAGAGGAAGATCAATGCTAATAAGCATGTGAACTTCCTCGGGACCCAGCACTTGGGCAACCCGCCTATAAATGTTTTAGAGGAGGATCAATGCTAATAAGCATGTGAACTTCCCCAGGACCCAGTACTTGGGCAACCTGCCATGTTCCTATGTGCACATAGAGGTTATATGCTGGTGCGTTGAGTCTTGCTCCGCACCGACCCTTATATGTTTTCGACGTTGGGGTATTGAGTTTTGCTCCACTTCAACCAAGGGAAAAGATTGAAATGCCAAATGGTTTTCTTTGATACGATTCTATATGTTTCAGAATGGGTTCACAAGATTGACAAGATTTTACGGAAGAACTATTTTGCTTAATCCTTGTTTTATGAATATTGTTTTGACATGCCTCTACTCGAACTAAAGATAGTTTTTACAAAGCCAGTCACTCACGGAGCTTGTAGCTCACGTTTTCCTATTTTATTTTATTTTCCAGGTAGCAAGCGAGCTCGGGATGCTTTGCCTACACGGAAACCTCGTCTGGGCTGTTCTTGGCGGAAATGGTTGGACAGTGAACCTTACAGAAGAGCCAAGGTTGCTGTCTTCACACCTCTTCTCGGGTTGAGAAATGATAATCGGGAGGGGATGTGACAGTTAATCTTTAGCAATTATCAAGACTAGATGAGGTGCAGAGATGTAGTTCATCTTTTGCCAATGCAAACTTACCATTCGTCTTAGAGATAAGATTAATGTGGCTTCAAAACATCGAGAGACGATTTTCAAACTCAGTTTGTAGGTATGTACTTGTACTTAGATAGGCTTAAGTAATAACTAGCTCCTGCGTTAACTCTACTTTTATCGCATGGTTCCATTCATTCTCAACGGATGCTATCTGACACTAAACGACATTTGACTAACCATCTCTGCGTCCGCCTCATTGTTAGTTGTAGGAAATTTTATTCATTCTTTATGTATAGTTTTAGACACATACAACCAACTCATGCACATATTACATGTATAGTTCACCGCATAGTCATGCATCTGTTCTCAACGCCTAGTTATTACAAATCCCTGCGTTCAACCCTGAACTCACCAAGAAATCTATAAGAGCTTATACTTGAGCTTTTATAGGAAAACTTGCTTAATCATGATCATACTTGAGTAATTCTCGACGCATCTTTGTATGGAAATTATCATATCTATTTTTGTGCAACAAGCTAAAAACTCAATGTAAATCGAAACTAGAGATCCAACAACAGTGGGCGAGTGACCCCTCGCCACATTGCATAAGCATGGGTGTCAAAGAAGAAAATGTTTAGAATGTACTATAAGGGGGAAGGCATGGTGTTGGCTCTCCACCACCCGTGGGCCTTAGGGCCTAAGTGAGCTACCACATGGCACATATGTGTGTCATGGCGTGGGCGAGTGTCAATGGACGAGCGTCTCGGGCATTTTCTTGTGAGGAGGAGTAACTCAAAGATAGTGTCAGGTGGTGCAAGTGTGCCAAAATTGCGCCTCCTCGAGTGGATTAGAGGTTGCTATATATGGCCGGATTTCGGCACGATATCTTGTACAGCGTGGTATGGTCGCAAGTGTCGCCATACTGAGGTAAGGTTCGAGTTGATGGATGTCCTGTTGGTCCCTATAAATATACGAGCGACCCAAGGGTCGATCTTCGATGAGTGTGCATGTATGTGAAAGAGGAACTTGTAATGTATGAAGGGACGATGTGCAATGCCGAGGGTAAATGTGGGTGAACGGTGAGTTGAGAACGTTCTTCGAGACAAAGCCATGGATGGGCGAAAGGATGCCCACAGGTGTGATAAGTTGAACAGGCGTTCGAGACAAGTCGTGAAGCCAGATGAGCAGAAGTCCAGGTGAGGAAGTTAGAACTCGCCCAAGGTCCGACAGAGCATAAAGGTTCGAGGGCTGGCCATGCGTGAAAGAATGTCATATGACGCCGCACGGTTGGAGAAGTACGACCATGACACCTACCGCGCTGGAGTGGCAGAGATAAGAATTGTGGATGAGGTGCACGATTACCAAAATCGTGGACCAAGTCCACGATTTCCGCCTCTTTTAAACCACCCGAAGCCCCTTTCTTCCCCACATCCTTTCCTGCCCACTTTTCTTCCTTCACCCGAGATCTTTTCTTCCCGTAGCCGCCGTGCATTCCAATTGTCTCCACCACCCCCCTGAGCTCTCAGGGAGCGCAGAAGGTATTATCTTTCTCTTTCAACACTGTATAATATTGTTTAAATTTATGATTATTTTTTTATAAAAATAGGATTATCATATTGTTTAGATTTAGATTTTGAATTATTTTTTACAAGGATAATTGTGGACCGAGTCCATGACTTTGTAAAATATTTTTTAAATTTATTTTATGTCATAATATTGTTTAGATTTGATTTATAAGATAATATGGTTTAGATTTTATGTGATAATATTGTTTGGATTTGATTTATATTTAGTTTTGTGATTTTTTTTCCACATAGCCACCGTCCGTCATTTCAGTTGTCTCAATCACCGACTATCAAAAGGTAGTTTCTTTCTCTTTTAACATTATATAAGATTGTTTAAATTTATGGTTATTTTATATAAAAAGACGATAATAATATTGTTTAGATTTAGATTTAGATTTATAATTATTTTATGTGATTTTTTTTAGATTTATTGTGTATTTTATGTGATATTATAACGTAGATTTAGATTTATAATTATTTTATGTGATTTTTTTTATATTTATTGTGTATTTTATGTGATATTAGACTATATACTTAGATTTATAATTATTTTATGTGATTTTTTTAGATTTATTGATATTAGACTATAAATTTAGATTTATAATTTTTTATGTAATTTTGTTTCCACATAATATGTGTTTTTTTGTCTAAATTATTTTATTTTCCACATATGTTGCTAAGCTATTTTTTCGATTTAGTGTGGTTTAGTGTGTTCATAATGTGATTTTAGCATATGCTACTTTTTTCATATATTGTATGTTATTTGAATTTTGTTTTCATTTGGAGCAATGAATTGAGTTGTTCGACTGATAGTCTGAATGGTTTTTTTCTCTTAATTGTGAACAGTTATAAACAAGTTTGTTAAATATGTCTATGGAACGTGAAGATTTAGTTGTTTTAGAACTTGGGAGGGGGGGGGGGGGGGG